>VZTH01011311.1:78792-117482 GCA_013397815.1 Aleadryas rufinucha
CACAGCTCTCACCTGCACCCACTGCCTGCCCGGCCTCACAGCACAGCTCTCACCTGCCCGGCCCACAGCACAGCTCTCCCCTGCACCCACTGCCGGCTTCACAGCACAGCTCTCACCTGCCCTGCTCACAGCACAGCCCTGCTGCCACATCAGGCACCTGCCTCGAATAGAGCTCGCCACTTGTGCTTCAGCTTCTGGAAAGGCAGCTGGGCTTCAGTGCCCAGAGCAACCATTCCTCCAACACAGTGCTGCTTTGTCCCAGGGCCTAGTCCAGCTCCACTGCTGTGGACAGACTGGAACATGCTTGTGTAATCTATTCTCTGAATTTGACTTCAGCACCCAGTCACTGACCCTTACAGCACCTTCCTCGTAACACCAACCCACCCTTTAAATGGTTACTATTCCCTTTTCTGAAGACATTGATGCACAGGACAGCTCAGGCAGAGCAAAGGAGACACCATATCATTTTAGACAATCAATGCCCACTATTTTGCCTTACAAAAAAGAAGCCCAAAATTATCTGGATTAGAATGTGCCATTACTTCTCTTTTCCAGCTACTGAAGTGTGAGAGATCTGTGCCAAGAAATGTTTAAACAAATTGTTTCTTCCTCAACACTGTCTCTCCATATTTAAAAATATTTGGAAACAAATACTTTCTCTCCATTCTTTCTGTGACTTCTTCCTTTCATTTTCCAGAACAAGACAAACTGCAGTTCTCTAATGAGACCACAATTTTCATATGCAGGCAGACCCAGACAGCCAGTACATTTTGTAGACTACTGGCAGCATTGTAAGCTTTTGCAACTTCAAAAGAATATTGAGTATACTGAAGTCCACGGTAAAGCCCCAGTACAAGAGTTAGGAGACTGGACGAGAATTTGAGCTTTTACTAGAAATTACATGTGGAGAACCTGTACATGCCAGAAGAAACAGACTCTAAAGTAACATTTCTAAAGGGAAATGGCAGGGAACACAAATGTGCTATTTATTGTACTTAAAATTTCAATTTGTAGGGCCTATTACCATCAGCCAGGACTGGCTTTTGAATTCTCAACATTTTCTGGCAATACTGAAAAAAGTAAATCATTCAAACTGAAAAAATATCTCACATGAGACCAAGACTAACACACATCCTATAATGAGAGGGGAAAAATACAATAGCAAGATAAAAGCTAGATTGTGTTTATTTCATGTTTGGGAAAAATCAGGTGCATCTTAACTCAATCTAAACCATTTTGCCTCTCTCAGAAGTAAAGGCTTAAGGGCAACCTTTCTGAAAGTTAAAAGAAAAAAAATTTCACAGACTGTTAAACTTCATCTTCTGAACATCTTTTCCAGAACACTACACCAGCAGTACTGAAATCCTCAACTTTCTCTTTCACTGAATTAATTACTAGTCGTATTTCAAGCATCCACGCACGGTACTTTGAATCAAAGGTGCTCAATACAATTCCACAATCATTTACATGAACAATTCATCTTTTGCAGTCACATTCAATTTTATGCAGAGGTATTCATTCTTACTATGTTATTTAACTACCAGAGCTCCCATGGAAAAAGTAGAGGAAATCTGAAATAAATCTTATTGCTGACTATTTTTGACAGTTAATGCACAGATGCAGTTACCATGTACATTTCTAAACTGGGGGAAATGGTAGTAAGATCACTCACTGAAACTCTTGGTGTGGGGTTTTCTCTTCACACTACAGGAACAAAGGATGATTAAGAGAAATGGAGAAGAGACCACAATCAAGACTGGAAACATGAAATACACAGGGTCCTAATTTCTGCTAAGGGACAAAGCTCCACATAAAACCGAGGCTTTACTTCTCAAACCTGAGGAACTCTAGCACTTGGAAACCAACAGGTCAGCAAAAGAAAAACACCATGTGGAATGTGCAGGTGATGCCTAAAGAGGCTACCTGGAAACAGAGACTAGACAGGAGTAAGGGAATTAAGGTGATATTTATTTGAAAGGCCTTCAAAGGTACACCCTGGGGAGCCCAGAGGCTGCTGCCAAAATGGACCCCAAGATGGACAACGAGTCACGAGTTCTTCACACTTTGATAGGTTTGGTTCATTTGCATATCAGCATGAATTCACCAATTAAAACTTTAGCTACTGATGTGAGTTCTAGTAAGCTCAGCCCCCCTTCTTCAAGATGTTGGTTTACACAGTTCTGGGCCCAGGACAGCCTGGGTGTCCTTGGACTGCAAACCCAGAGACTTTGTTACGTCTATCTTAGCATGAGAGAGCAGCAGCAGCAGGCTGTGAGACACTTCAGAGTTTTACAGTAGGCAATACAGAATATAAGAGCTAAACCTCAAGGCATCACAGGCACAGCAGTGAGACACATACATCCCTCCCCTAAAACTTGCACACCCTTTCAAGTGTTTCAGAGCCTTTGGCTGAAAACTGGCTGTGGAAAAGGGAGCAGGGCAATGCCTGGAACACTGGCCTTCACCCTGGCTCCAGTTCTAAGGCAAGGACAGGAAAGCTCTGTTTATACCTCTGCACTGTCTTGAAATCTCTGGAGATTTCCTGGCAGAATGAACATGGGCATTTGCAAGTCTCCTCTGCTGATGTGGCTTCTGCTCCATTCCTGTGCCTATGCATGCGTGTCCATGCCAGGTGACCTTGCTGCTAAAGGAGGGTGGTGATGTCTTGTCCCCATGGACACTGATAGCTACTGGGATAGCAGTACATGGGAGCAAAGTTTCCTTGAAGATCCTCAGTTATACAGGAATTCCAAGGCTGAGGCAGAACACGATAGGATTTTGTAAGGAGATCATTATTTGGAGGTTTTAGTACTCTGCCTTCAACCATACCAGAGGAGATCAAGAGTTTGGTTCTTTCTGGTCCTCCTCATAACTCAACAGTTTAGGAAAAAAAAAAAGACTGGAAATTACAGATGTCAGGTCAGGAGTGGAAAATTATGCTGACTAGGCCCGAATGCCAGATCTGAAATAACATGCTAGAGTTTGTAAGTTGAAATACCTGAGGCAAGAAAAAACTCCAAACAACAGCCCAGCTTATCTCACACTTTATTTTTAAAACACTGTACTGACCAAATTCCTTCCTGAATCACACAGAGGGCAGAAACTATCCTATAAATTACTGCAGCACCAAAGAAGTCAGTTCCTATTGATTGGACATACCACCTTTGCATGCATCTGAACACACTGCTTGGCACACTAAGTTTGCATCCTACACCTTCCAAAGACACAGGGCTGCTGCAGGTCAGCTTTGGGGTTTGTTTGCTCCTGTAGTCCCACTGCCAGATGGTCTACCTGAATCCAGGTGGTGGATGGGAACTTTGCAGCTCTGCTCCCCCAGTCCTGTTGGTGATACTCAGGCCTCTCTGAGACAAAGCTCTCCCCTATCAGCAACAGAGATTTTGTTTGAAAAGGTGTGGACAGTTTAGACTGGGACAAAAATAGGAATTTAGGTCTGCAGTAAGTTCTGAAACATTAACTGCACTTAGTGGTTCACCAGCAATCTTGACTGCAAAAAACACTGGCTGGGGAGAGAAAAGTCTAGCAGAGTTTTGCTCCAAGTAGAACTGTAAGAGAGGCTTCAGTGGAAGGGGTTTCAGGTGCCTCACGTAGCCCTCACCCACAATGGCACCAGAAGAAGCCAAGGTGTGTCCCTCCCTGAGGGTCAGGGTCAGGGTTAGGGTCAGGGTTAGGGTCAGGGTCAGGGTCAGCACCGTCACACAGCTCCCACTTCCTGCAGCTCCTCTTGCCTTTCTCCCTGACCTTCAGACTGGTGCACAGCCACCATGTTGACACAGTTCTAATTCAAATTCTTACCCAAACTGATTATGATATTCTCAATTCACTGCCCTTGAATGCAGCTGAATTAAGACACCAGGGTAATAAATTGGCTACCATATTAACAGTGATGTATCTCCCTGTCCCACAGAGCCAACATCAGACTAATTTTCATGTGGAAGTCATACTGTCACTAGACTTCACTGCCATTAGGAACCAGTTAAACATTAATTAATAGGCATTTAAACTTACTAGGACATGTTTAGTGAAAAATTCTCCACTGGCAGAATAGTAATTGGCTTCTAAATTTCACAGATCCCTTAAAAACGATTTTTCCTATCTGCATGCCCCATTGCTCCACCATTTTAATGTACAGTTCATTTGGTAATCATGTACAGACAGACAGACAACTAATCTATTTCTTCTGACGTTTTGTTTCAAAGTTCCATTTAATGTGATCACTTCCTAAGAGAATCAACAATTTAGCAGAAGAAAAAAAATGTAAATGAAAGCATTTATCAGGCCTAAAAGAAACACAAGAAAGGATTGTTAATATTCAGAAACCCACTGACATTCCAATAGTAGCAGTCATTTTCAAGCACTCTCTCCAGGAGTGAAAATATAATGGAAAACTTAAGTCTGCTGTTCCCTGCTTCATGGTACTGTATCTCCTTATTTTAAAAAATCAATACAGGCTATTAATCATTTCACCCCATGTCCAAAGATTGTGAATGCCTTAAAAGGTGAGCTATAAAGGTCTGGGGAAAAAAAAACAACAGAGAGGGAGAGAAAGAAAAAAATCAAAGCCACTATAATTAGGAGACAGACATTTCAAACTGATATTTAAATTATACACTGTCTCCTACCTTCTTTTTACAGATCTCAGCCTCCTCACTCAGCTGAAACACAGCCACAAACAAGCATGGCTATTTCTGTACCCTTACTGACCAGCCCAGGAGCAAAGGAAAGAAAGACACGATTTTATTCAACAATCCAGAGCTCTTCCTTGTCCTTTTTATCTTTGCTTTTTTCCCCTTAGCTTTTATATACAGGATATAAAAATAAACAGAATCATAAAACTGAATAAAGTCAGCTTCTTTTTGCCTTCTTGCAGACTCCTTTTTCCAGGATCATTCACTCAAGACACAAATATTGGCACGCCCGTAGCTCTGAGTTTAGTGCAGAGCTGGCCAGAGGTGGATGAGCAGCTTCAAAAGCCAGGAGGAGAAATGCCACTGCACCATGCCAAAGTGCAGCTAATCCCAGTTACTGGCAAGCCCTTGAGCATCTCACACACAGGCTGGGACACCAGGCTGGTGCCCACAGCACATCAAAGCAGATCCTCAGTAAAGGCAGACTGTATCAACTCCACTGAGCACAGTGTAGTTACACCATTTTACACCACTTTGATATTTTCATTACAAACATCAATAACTAAAGGCTTTTTTAATCCTGCTGGCCATCTGTCGCTCTGTAAGTGCAGCTATAGAAACACTAACATGGACCTTGTGGGATTAGATAATGTTATTTCACCTCAGAAGTTTGCACCACCAATTGAGACAAGACTCAGTGACCAATATCACTGCTTAGGGGACCATCAGAGACCTCCCAACAGATTTTTTTATAAGTGCTTTTATGAAAGAGCAATGTGTGCTCTCAAAATGTTGTATTCTCTGAAAGTGCACCAGGTTCAACAAGAAACCTTAAAATAACTGCATTTCTAGGTGCCAACCTTTACTAATTTTCAACACAAAATCCACTTAATACCAACGGGAAAGAAAAGGCCACACCATTGAAAAGGTGACTTGCATATTCACAGAGACACCATGACCTCATCAGAATAGCATCTTTAATTTAATGCTGCCTTTACTTCACGTGTAACACCAGCAAATTGAAGTCTTCACATTTTAAACAATTATTGATTTGTCTGATTTATGAATACAGAGAAAGCTAAGTAGTCAAAATGCTATTTGGGCTGACTGAATTGGGGCTTCAGCTGGAAATGCTTCTACCCAATAAAGGCAAAGCCTGCCCTCTAGAGCACTCTGTCCCTCGTTGTGAGAAACCCGTCTGCATCAACTGACTTGTGCTCAGTATCTAGCAGAGACAAGTGAACTTGTGGGATTGCTTTGGTTCTTTCTCAGATGAATTGAAAGTGACAGATTTTCCAGTTAGAACTCTTTGATTCTTTGAGCTAGAAAAAAGTTTTCAGGGTCAAGGTTAAATCATAACAAATTCCCAGCTGCGTGAGAAGGGACATGGGCAAAATGCAGCGCAGGAACCCAAACAGGCTGCTTTAGTACCACCGGAGCAACCTCTGCAAAAGAGCAAAAGGAGCTTCCTCTCTGAGACTCACCAAAGCTGCCACCTGCTCTCCAGCAGCCACATGTGTGCAAAGAAGGCATAAAACTCCCAGAGATACAAAAGCTGTACACATTCCCAGCTGCACACCGCTGGCAAGTCTCAGTGACAGCACTTGCTGCACTGCACACCTGTATTATGGTATTATGGCTCTGGTTGTTGTACTGACAGCGTGGAGCAATGGAACTCAGCCCCACCTGGAGCTGCTGGCTGCACTGGAGAGGCATTTCCCTGGCTCTCTGACAGAATGGCCTTGCACCCAAGCAAATCTGGCAGAGCATACAAGAAGGGAGGGACAGACAGGGCAATAAAGGGATCCTTACTGCGTCCTTACCCTGCTGCACCCTCCTTCATCAGAGCAGCAAATGAGTTATGCCCACATGTTAGGAGCAACACGTGGGGAACAACAGCATAAAGCGAATCCTCCATCCCTTTCATCACATACTTAGTGATATACAATGTACCTGCTTGACTAAAAGGGCCGGTCTCACCCAAGAATGTATCACAGGAGACAAGAGTACACAGATAAACTCATTGTCTGAGTTCCTGTTGTCTTTGGGGTGGTTTCAGACACCCTTTGAGGATTCAAAGTGGAACGTGTTACAAAAAAGTACAGGGCATGAAGTACTTCACAAAAAGTGACAGGCCAGTTTCTCAGGTCACTTCAGAAAACTGGATTAGATTTGCCAACAGGAACCTCCAGCCATGGTTCAAGGCACCTGGATACTGATATTTTCTGCACTGGTCCACTTCTACACTTTTCTACACCTCTCAAGCAAAGGCACTGAAAAACACATCAGGAATGTGGTGAAAGAAGGGTTTTCTTCAAGTGATTCATATTAACCAGTCTTAGAATTTTCACACCTCACCATTAAAGCTACGGAAAAATCTTGAGTATGGAAAAAGAGTGAACTCTTAAGCTTTTTTCTGGGATAGCCCATGTGGAGAAGCAGGAACCACAGTGTTGCCCAAGGTGACTTATCTTCTTTCTCTGCTTGGATTCAGTTCTTCACCCTCACTGGGAGAGCAGGGAACTAAGCTGCAGACTGGTGTGGGAGGGAGCAATGGTTTGGGGTTCCCTTACAGAGAGAGCCTGCAGTTTGTAGTGATGTGTCAGAAGGTGGAAAGAGCAAGGATTTGGCAGAAGGTGGAGGAGAGGTATTTGTGGTAAATGACAGCAAGGGTTCAGGGCTGGGCAGACGGATGGAGGTTTGCATCAGTGAGAAGAGGCAGAAAACGAGAGCATCTTAGTGGCACATTTAATTTCTGTATGCTTGTTCTTCTAGGCAACAACCTGAGCAACTGCATTCATTTCATGCACAGACATCTCTAAGGATCCTCTCATATATGGAAATCACTGAAATCACAAATGAAATACATCTGTCTCCCTGAAGCATTGCAAGAGCCTTTTCACTAGGCACAGCTACTCAGCGCAGCAGACTCAGAGAAAAAATAAGCAAAAAAAAGCACAGAAAAAATGCTCAGCTGTGCTCCTCTGAGGCTCTAGGAAACCATAACTAATTACTGTTATTTAGAGAGGAGATGCAATTAAAACACTCGGGGTGGACAGAGCTCTGACCTGGTGGGAGGAAGGCTGTGCAGCCACAGCAGTGTGGTACGTGACAATACACGTTTGCAGACCAGCTGTTAGATATTCTCCCCACCCACTTCTCACTTGTCGGGTGAACACATTCCTGAAACTTGCCCCAAATGTCATCAACACTTTCTGTTAATCCTCTCAAAGGTGTAAGAGGATCTTCTAACTACCAAAGGCATTAAAAATCTCACGCTATGTTGTGTTCGGGGGACAGCACGAGTGAAGGATCCCAACCTCCTGCCACCAGGAACCAGGTGAGGGGAGGCAGCACACCCCATGAGGCAGCACCTCCTGCTCCAATGTGCTTGCACAGCCCAGCTGACAAAAACCAGACAGCACACAGTGCCAGACAATACAGATGCAGCCCACTTGCCTTTTTACTGTACTTGCACAGATAGCAATATTAGCTTTTCTAGTTTTAGTCCTTGTAACAATTTTTTTCTGCCTGTTTTGGGAGCTGCAAGATTTCAACTGCATCAATATGCTTCAGTTCTCAGTCCCACCAGAAAATGTTTATTCCTTGGACAGAATATGAATCATTGTAATGGACTAACTTAGCTTCCACTTCTACATACTAATGTGAGATGCATAAAGTACCAACAATCTGAAATGAACACTTAATTTACGTTTGGACAAAAAGGGAATGACATATACAAAGTATGTGCCTTCCTTAAAGTGCTTCTGCACCTCTGTGAGCTTTGTTGATGTCATTTCATGACATTTCCCTTGCTGCTGGAAAGGCCACCTTGAAAGTAACAAGGATGCTGGACTTTGAAGATCTGAACCGTAAGACAGTGACAGGAGAAAAAGACGCATTGTGTTTATCTACTCCTTGCACTTCCCATCCTACTTTGATTTGGAAATCAGGCATTTAACAGCAGAGGAAGACAGCTCTGCAGAAGCAAATGTGCATTCAGTTTTGTGGTTTACTCAGTAAGGCCTCATCTTCCTTAATGTTTGGATTGGTTTTTTTCCTTTTTTGCCTTCTTGACTAACTTGAAGGTCTAAGAACATTTCCATACTAATAATAATTGTATGGCATTTTCAAAAATGCTCATAAGGTGAACTGGTAAAATAGCTGAGTGATGAAACCTGAGAACATTCTCACTGGATAATTTCAGATGAACTATCACTTCTATTTTAGTTGCTAAACATTTTGTAGACCATTGCCCTACTTAAAGGGTTAAATAATTACTAGATCTGGATGAAACTGGTAAAGTGTGATGGCTGATTTTTCCTGAACATTTTCAGTGACCTGTCATTAGTATTAGCAAGAAATTTCAGGAATCAGCTTCCAAAAATGTACTTCTAACATATGATTTTTTTCTATTGAAAATTTTCTATTGAATTATGAGTTAATTTTTGAAACTGGCTTTCTAGAGCAGCTGTTAGTATTTCTCACACATACTAACTAATAAAGAGAGTGTGTCCAGCACGTCAGGGATAGTGGCAGACTTGGAAGGCAGAAAACTCTCTGTGCTCTTCAACACTATTTCTCTGTTAGTATTTATCCTCTACTGTGAAAAATGGCTATTTTACTTGAGAACCTGGAGTGGTGAGGCAGGTACAATCACCTTCCACACATCCTACTTGCCTCTGCTGCCACCAAATCATTAATGATACTAACAAAATAGTGGCAAGTAATCACAGTCACAGCCTCAAGGAAAATTAATTTAAATGGTTCTTCTTTACTCATCTGCACCCATATCACACTCAAGGGAACACAGTGAGTGAGATTCATGCCATTCAAGAAGTTAGCAAAGTTCAACTGCTTAGCTATATTAACAAATATGCTAAATTTAAATTTTGAAACATTCTTTTCAATGAAGTAGTCTTTCCTGAATTTAAAGTGTGCAACTTAAAAATTTCAGCAGGAATCTTTCTCAAGTTAGTTCTTCTGTATGAAATAACAACAGAAAACATATGGCATGAAGCCCAGTTTAATGAAATTAGGACTGAGTCTGAAAACAGACATACATTCTTCAGACACTGACTCTTATATGCAAATCTAGAGAAAAGATTCTCAATAACTTCCCCAGCTAACACAGAGCTCAAACTCAGTCATTACATTCACTTTATTAAACTGGTATTTCACCCTAATTATGTATGGACAAGATGACTTACAGGGGAGGAATCATGAGCTCTGTTTCAGCTCTGTGGAAGCAGAGCTCTGTAGAAAACCAGTAGCAGTGGAGGTTGACTGGAAGGGGATCTTTCAGAAGGAATGTCATTCTGCATTTATGGTTGGCCATAACATTACTTCCACTGTTGCTGAAGTTGCAGATGTCTTCTTATCAAAAATCCATATTTTATGTACTATTTGGAACGGAAACAAAAATTTTCTTTGAGACACGGAATATTGAATTGCCAGCTATGTTCTGCCTCTATTTCACACCTCTGCAGCATAAACACAGGTTTAACTCCTAAAAAAAGAATTGGCTTGGTTAGTAGCTGAGAAATATTTAACATTGAGAAAACACATCTGGCCACTTCTTGTGGCTGAGAAATATCGTCTTCATAAGCCTGAGAGTACTGAAAATGAAGACATTTGAGACACTTTGAAATGAACCTTTTGCACAAAAGCCAGATCTCAGAACACAACAAAGCCAAAAGCTACCGCCTGCTCACTGGCATTTTAAGAAGCCTTACATTTTGAATGCACTGACATCCACCAGCTTTTTCTCTCACCGAGCCAGGGAAGGCAGAAGAAAAGCTGGCAATCAGGTCAACAACCCCTCCAACTCAGAGCTCATCCCCAAGGGACTCTCTCTAACCACCAGCTTTCTAAAAATGGCAGGAGGAAAGAAGATAGCACAAAGGAAGTGCCAAAGCCTCCAGTGGTATACAAATCCTCTTGGCTTTTCATCTGATGCAGCTGCAGTAAACAGAAGGACAGGCTAATGAGTATCAGCCCACACAGCAACACTGCCACTACCCACACTTGCTCTGTACTTCCCTATCTCTCCAGGTCTTCCAATTCCAGTGAAGGAAGACTAAATCTGGGATGTAGCCCCTGGGTAGGCTGAACAGTGGAGGCACTTGTTGCTTTTGTAGTATTTGCCAATTTATCAGTCTCATAAGATGTAAGAACAGCACATAATTGGTCATCAATTTATTAGCAGGGGAAGTGAGCTGCCTCCACAAAAACTAGAAGAAAGAAAAGTCACATCCTATTTACCAACCTTTGGTCTCATATTCCATATAAGATGTAAAAATTCAGGGAATACGTGACAGTCCAATTATCAACTCTAAACCTGATAAAGCTGTACATTTTTGAAAGAAAGCAATTCAGGGCCATTGACTTAAAAAGATAACTAGCCACCCAAACAAGGAGATTGCTTCTACAAAGCTCTGTTGCCTTTGAATAAACTACTTTCTCCACAGAAACTTATGTAGGAAGCATGGGGAAGGCAAAGCTGCATAGGTGTATTCAGTCATGGAACCTTGAGGGGAGCAGCTTCAGAACCTCAGCCAACCTAGGAGAACTTCTCCAAACCAAAGTCAGCCACTCCATCCTTGTTAAGGGGAGGACTTGCCAGAAGGAAGAGGAGGTGGGAGAGGTCTTGACTTCAAGACCACAAGAGGTCTAAGAAGAAGAAACCAGATGAAGGACTGTGCACTTTCCCACAAACCTAAAAGTTTCCTGGACTCTGTGAGGGGAAAAAAGTGAGGGTGAAGAAAAAAAAGAAACCAAACAATCTTTGCTATGTTTCCATTTCAGTGTTTGACATCACAGGTTGTATGAAACAAAAACAGAGCTTAGGCAAGCTGATGGTGAACCCTAAGATGCTGTTCCTAGAGCCAAAGAATCCATAGTCACAGAATCACAGAATATCCTGAGCTCGATGGCACCCACAGGGATCACTGAAGTCCAACTCCTGGCCCAGCTTTCACAGCTGAAAGGGAGCAGAGCAGGATCTGACCTGGGGACTGGCCACATGACCAGTCCCTACTCAGGTAAGTGGTTCTTAGCAGAGCAAGATACCAGTGGCAGAACCTTCTCACAACAGGCCAGACCACAAAACTGATTCACATTTTGACAACAAAATACAGCTTATCTGTTCTGTGACTGCAGTGGATAATGCAGGTGGCATTTCACCCTCACAGCTGTGGTTCAGTAACATAACAGAAATTCATTCTGAACAGAATCCCTTCTGCAGGAGTACAAAGATATGTTAATTACACAGTGGTTTGTGGATAGCATGTGGATTCTAGCTATCCTGAATGATATTTTTAGGTCGAATTCATGTCCTGTTCATGTAAAATGAGAAGACAGTCTTTTGAAGGCACTGTAATTACATCTGGTCAAACTGTTGCAACAAGAAAATCAAGCCATTATGAGTACAGGCTGGAGCCTGGGTAGACACTCAGCAAGCACAAACCAGAGCAGATTCACTGCCCTGCTGTATTTACAAAACAACAGCGATTATATTGTTAAATTTGAGTGAAGCTGATTCAGAATAATTTAGTTAGGAGGTCATATACTATGCTGGTGCCATTGTCTAGCGGATAAAACAGCAATTGTAAAATTTGTTTTTCTCATTTCAAATCTTTAAGGGAAGATTGGAAACACAGAAGAAACATCAACTTATCATTATGCATACCATGCATGACAGTCCAGAAGTACTGTTATGCTAACAAACTTATGGTATTATAACTTATGTATTCCAGAAAAAACCATTACATGAATTGTACTATGGCATAATGAAAAATAAAGAGGCTCAGGGATCTTACTGAAAAGTATTAAAGCTTCCTTCCAAGTATGAATCTATGAACCTACAGATCTTTCATGTTTTACAGACTCTAGGTTTGATTCTCCTCTTCCTGAAAATGACTTTACGTGACAGGAATTCGGTAACAGCTACTCCTGTCTCACATGAAAGAGGAGTCAGAGTTTGGACACTTGAGTGAATGCTATGAGATCCTCTGATCCTCTCACAGAGCTCACCTGAAGCGTCAGGAGAACCAATCATCCCCATTTCATGCTATGTGTGTGTGCAAAGGCTCGTTCTTACTGAGTCCCTGTGTATCCCAGCCCAAAAACGACACTTCACAGGCTCCCACCTTAGTGAACTGCTTTTAAAGCACTCTCATAACAAAACCTTTACTGATTTTAATGGTTACACTTGGGTGGGTTTTTTAAACAGGAAAAAAGGAGTGCTTTTTCTATGTTTCCATAAAGAAAAGATCCTTTTGTTCTTGTTCCCTTCAGCTACTCAGAACGAGCTTGGTCAGGCCACAGGGATTAAAAATGCACGGTATCTAGAGAAATGCTCTTCAGGCAAAGACAAATAATGAACAAGCAAAAAATAAACTGTCACATTCAAGGCTGAGGTTTATTTAAAAATGCAGACTTCCCTTTAACAGTTCCGTTTCTAAAGCCAAAAGGCACAAATTTCATCCCTACAAATAGTATTTAATAAAGGAGAGGGAGAAGGAGGGCTGTCTGAGCCTCTAAAGGATCCCTCCTGCCCGAATTCCTACTTTTTTGGGACACCATCAGTACCTTGTCTGCTCCAGCAAGCCAGGGAAAGTGGCAGGAGACCAGCTTCAAATGAATAGGATTCTCTAGGCCAAGCTTTGTGCATGGAAGAGAGCTCTCCATGGATATTCTGATAAAGGAAGCCTTCAGATCTAAAAATACCCATAGAAGGCACAAACAAACTCAAAACAGGACAAAACTGATTAGCACTTTTTGCATTCGATTTTAAACCATCCTTTAAACTGGAAGTGACATTTTGTCAGAAAGCCAGCTTTGCAATTCCTTTTATTTCATTTTTGTGACAAAACCCAGCAGCATGTCTTTTGCAGTTCTCCCTTATTTATTAATTCCATGAATAAAAGATTTTTCTGGTGACTAACTCACCCTGACTTCTTGGCCACCAATCCTGCCCTTTTTATTCCTTTAGGGAATGGATTTCCTTCCAAATTTAAATGGCAGGCCTGAAGAACACTTTAATGATGGCATTCTACACAAGTGGTACCATTCTTCCTCGAGGAGCTGATTTACCTGCCTCTAGAAAAAAATCCAGTGCTTCAATTAAGGAATTTAAATTATTCATAAAGAGAAAAAATCCCACATCTTTGTCAAATGTTGTCTGTCCCTTTCCTTACGTGAGGCACATAGGCCCAATAAAATCATGCCATTTTTTAAACCAGTTATGAAGATGAGAAGAATCACTAGTCACAGCAAACCCAGAGCAAGCCTGGGTAAATAAGAGTATTCACAGAACTTGGACAAAAAGGCACTTGCTTAGCTTGAAACAATAGAAATCCACTTTATATCACCCTAAGACAGGAAGAAATATCTTTCTACAGATCTCAGCACTCCAAGTTACTTGAATGACATCAAACTTTGTTTCTCATTTTAACAATGGAACTATGCCAAATAGCCCATGGCAGAATGAAGAAATCATGTCCCCAGTGAAATCAATGACAACCCACACACTCATTTGAAGAGATCCAAGATCTCAGCCCCAGTTTATTATTCTAAATTGGATAATCAACTTTTCACATACTATTACTCCATAACAGTGCAGAATTCAATTCAAACACCTGTAGCCAAGAGCAGCCAGTGTTCTTCAGATCAATGCACAACCCTACAACAGACAATTGTGGAACAACCTGACGCTGTGAAAGTTCTTTAAAGTCCAGCGCTTTCATCAGCATTAAATAAGCTCGAGAATGAGTTATTATCTATCCTCAAAAGTCACAGGAACTGGTGCCAGAAAACTCAAGCATAAAACATTTTTCTGTGCAATAAAATTGAAGTAAGTAAAGCATTTATCACCTTCATTCTCAACTGAAAGTCAATGGACTCTCCAAGCCTTGTTTAAAAACACATTCCCTCCATGCTGGGTGAGAGAAAGACCACAGAGCTCCTGCCTGAGCAAAAGAAGAGAACAATCAAACTTGAATCCCAGAGCTGCTGGCACTCCCTATTGAACTCACCATCAGGAGGGATTTCTGACAGTGAACCTGCATGCAGCTGGCTCCTAGTTGCTCTGAGCAGCATCTCAGCTCAGCTTTCTCCTACTTTTCTTCCAGGGGTTAGCTCAGGACCAGGTGCACATTGATGGAGTAGGGAAAGAGACCAGAGGACAAGGAGTGAGAGTTCTGGCACCAAGTTTTCATCAAAGTATTGTGCATCTTCTGTACACTGATGTTTTAAATTTGTGCACCACACAAAATCAAACTATGAAAACGAAGTAAAAATGCAAAGTCCAAAAAGTAACCCTTGTCCTGAAGTAAATGGTACAGCCACTAAAGAAAGAAGACAAACTCTAAAAGGAGGAAAATACACTGTAACAATGGCCACTGGACTGAAATGGAAACATGTAACTTTGTCACATCCATCCCTGAGACACGCAAGCAAGCTCACAGCTTCCAACCGTGTCTGTATCGTAAGAAAATGACAGGTTTGTACTTTATTTCTTTCCTATTACCAGTTCAGAGAGAGCACTGAAGCAATTTTAAACATGATTCTGTGCAGGAACAGTATTAGAGGGATGCTGTGCGTGCATACTGCAGAAACCAAAGCCAAAAAAAGACCTTTTAGACTTCAGCCTTGACACGTTCCATTTACACTTGGCATCACAAAATAATGAATGTGTGTGTTAACAGCAACAGAAAGCAGCGATGTCATTCCCTGTAACCTCTGCTGGTGCATGGTGGAAGGCTTAGGCGAGATCCTGGTGAACGCAGCATTTGTTTTAGACAGCAGTGACACCAGTCCATCTCCTCCTCAAAAGTACTCAAAGATCCTCAGAGTGCCACATGCCTTCAATATAGTTCCTGCATGAATGTATCTCTGTCACACAGCACATGAGAAGAGCACATATGATTGCAAGAACATGGGACACCAAGAAACGTGGCCAAGAAAAGAACAAGTTACAATATTTCAGACTTCTTTTCACAGAATCATAGAATCATTTATGTTGGAAAGGAACCTTAAGATCATCAAGTCCAACTGTAATCTACCACTAAACCACATCCCTAAGCACCACATCTACATGTGTCTTAAATTCCTCCAGGGATGGTGACTCCACTGCTTTCCTGCTTAGCCTGTTCCAGTGCTTGACAACCTTTGTGGTGAAGAAATTTTTCCTACTATCCAATCTAAATCTCTACTATTGCTCTTCTTGTGACTTCATCTTTCTTTATATCTTAAAACCACAATCAAATGGGTCCATACCTACAGAAAGCAGGAGCAAGAGATTGATTTTCACAAGTAGAGAAATTCAGGATTTGATGATTAACATTAATTCGAGGCTCAGCTTTCACTAATCACAGATTTCACTAATCATTAGCTTTCACTAATGTCACTAGACATCTGTGACTCTTGATAGGAAGCTGCTACAGCCCTTTCACAAGAAGATCTGGTCACTTTTGACTTCAGGTGTACTTTTGCACTGCTACAGAATGCAGCAGTCAGTCTAACACCATCAGCTGTGGAGTGGGTATTTTAACTCCAAGCAGCTAACTGCACCCCATTTGTCATATCCTGGTTTTACACATGCTGCTACAGGAACCTTTGTAACTAGGATGAAGGCCAAAATCAAGTGAATGTGAGCTAAATATTCATTGAGAGCACAGCTAATAGGGTTTCACAGGGATTAAGTCAGGAAATTGGAAAACAGAGCATGAGAGAATATATTATTAAATTATGCATTTCTCTCAGCTTATGAATAATATAAACTGAAATTGATAAACAAAACTCTAGGTACCACCGGCATCACGCAAAATAAACTAATTGTAAACACTGCACAATCATTTCGTTGGTGATGGTAAAGATATCTTCATTTCAATGCTTCAATTTTAATTTACCTATTGAGTAATCCATAGGTGGAAAAATATTATTGAATTACACCCCACAAACACTCCCAGAAGATGATGTGTCAGCATAATTTAGAGGATCAGAATTGAAAATTAACATTTTGTTTTCTATTATCAGAGCTTTGATGGCTTTAGATGAATAAATATCAGATATTGCAAGAACACACACTAGGTACCATGGATATTCTTACTGGGCTCAGCCATCAAGTTGTTCCCTGTAACAAGGGTTAACCTCTGGCTCCACTGGAGTCAATGGCACAAGGCTTTTTCCTCTAAAGGTGCAGTCCAGAAGTGGGTTGAAAGTATGAGACACCAAATCAATTAATCTTACATCAGAGGTAATTTTTCCTCCAGAGATTAACTGATAGTAACAAAATAATGAAAAATTAAGTCCTCCAATGTAATGTGAATTCAAAAAAGACTTATAATAGTCGCTCTATCACCTGTAATTAAAAATGATTGAATGTTTGCAGTCCTTATTCACCTGCTCTCATCCTAACCCTGCAGATACACGGTCAGATGACTCTCAATGGGCCCACAGGGCACATTTTGAACAGTTAAGTGTGAAAGAAATGAGTAAGTGCTAATGGGATTTTCAGAACCATTTTCAAACAGGAGTTACATCCAACAAGATTCTGAAAAATCTCACTTAGCACCTATCTGGAGTGTTAACTTCTTGAATTTATAAAAAGACCCACATAAACAAATTTTTTATGATACTTGTGATGTACTTAGCACATGTGCAAATTCCAGAGGAACCTACAAGAATCAGTCCATGTACTACTGATTAATTACAAAAGTCAGTGAACTGTGAGCCCAGGGCCAAGCTGGAAAGGTATCACATGAAAAAGGCTTGTGTATTTCTTTGCTCAGCCATGGCATTTTAGGCACAACTAACAGAAGACAGGGGACAGCAGTGATTCAAGGACTTCCATCCTGCTATGACCAATTGACTTTAGGGGGTTAATTTTTACTTTTATGGCATTAAAACATAAGCTTTTGCAGATTTATCAACGATTCCATAATTGAGCTCCAAGTAGCTGTTTCATAACCACAGATTGTGACTCAAAGCAATGACAAAGCCATCAACTGCGTCATTTCTGGCATTCACCACCTCCTCAGTTTGAAAGGTCTTCTATGAGGCGCAGGCCTCTTCCTAAGCATTTATTTTTCTGCTACTGACAAAGGAAGTATACAATAATGTTTTAAGGGAAGATTATCAATTCATAGTTTTAACTGCCTGCCTTCAAAATGAACTCTTAAGACCAAAAACCCTCCTGGATTATTAGCAAATTTCTCACTAACAAAAGGATGGAGCCTCTAAGTGAGCCCAAGAGAGCATCAGCTGCAGGTGAGAGCTCGGAGTTCAACAGAAACTATTGCTGCCTCTCAGTCCCTCTCTCGTGTTTTTTATTAGCAACATCATAAAGCTTTGCCTTCAGCCTGGATGCCCACGGTCTCTGTTACCCTTACCTTATTTAGCAACTGAAGCCTGAGCTCCAGAAACACTGCACTTGTCTGGATAGGCACTAAAGTGATGTAAGGAAAAAGGGGTCAAGATGGGATTATATAAGAAAAGTATATAGTAAAGTAATTCCTCAGTCTTTTCACATCTCTTTTATGCTGCTCTGGCAGCCTCAAGCAGTTTCTGCCCTCTTTAAAGTTACTCTATGCTATTAGGCTGTTGAAAAGGCTCTGGGGAGAAAAGGAATCTGTACCAGACATCATTAATTGCAATCTACCATTTTCCTACTTCCTCAAAATAAGCATGATGATAACTGTGTTCTTCATCACAGCACTTCAGCAGGCAATAAAGTAATAACTGCAGCACACCTAAGGGTAATACACTTGTAACTGCCACTTCCAAAAAAAGGGCAAACATATTGATTTATCTACAAAGGAAAAGGAGCTTCAGTTCTGCAAACATTTGCAAAAACCACCCACCTGTCTTGTGACACAGCGTGACCAGTGGCAGTACAAGCCAGCCTTGAGAACTGGGCAACAACAGAAAGTCAAAGCACTTAGAAACCACAAGTGGCTTTATAGATCTTTGTGATATAAACATTTCTAATATCCACACAGGGAAGGAAAGAAAATTAAAATGCAAAAAATAGCAAAGAGAGAAGTTCTGGGGCCAAGCCAACACCAGAAGGCTCAGGAAAGCTCTAAGATGCACCAGAGGCAGTAAGAGTTCACTTCTCAGCACTCGGCCTGTGCACTACAAGGTTTAAACAGCACAAGTCTCCTTATGGGACCTCTGCACTCATTTGAGCCATCTCCTCCATGACATGGGCTGACAGTGCTCTGAAAAACATACTGTACCACCATGGTAGCAGTGCCAGAGTGACCCCTGCCACACTCATTTCAGAGGCAGCAGTAAGACACTCATACACGTCTTGTTCACAAGAGCACCTGCAATATGCTTTGGCAGCATTCCAGAGCAACAAAAACATCAAAGCTCTCCTTTTTCACTCCTAAGAAAGCAGAGATAAGCACCACAGAAGGGTCTTGCCAGTTTTCTTGGGCACTTGGAGGAACAAAGAAATGCTACCTTGCCTCTTGTTGCACGAACACCAGTCAGTTTTTGACAGTGTCAGTGCAGCTTCCAGCTCTCTAAGCAAGAATAGGCTTTATCATCTGAAGCATGAGAAGGCTGTCAGGATTCTGTTCATGACTAATGACTTCATGCTGTAATGCTTCAGGACTACACCTTGAGTTAAATAACTTCTGAAAATTAACTGAAGAGTTACCCAAGCAAGAAGAGAATGAAAAGCTTCAGGATTGCATCCTGCACTTCTAGATGGACATCAATATCTGCCTCAATGTCTCCCTTCAGCTTACAGCCTCCGGTGTTGTGAGGTGTGGACATGGGGGAGGGAGGGGAAGAAAAAAAATTAAGGGGAAAAAAAAGGAAAGAGAACCACCTGAAAGGAGAGATAAGTAACTGGGGAAATTACAAAGCTGGCTTGTGCAGAAAAAAGCTCAGAGTATAGAATCAATTGAAGCTTTCAATACAAGGGAACAAGGGTCTCATTTCAGCAGCTCATAGGTTTAGATTCACAGCCACAATAAAAAAAGGCTATGTTCCATGGCTTCACCTCCTGATTATTAAGAACAGTTTCTACTCATGAGTCTTTGTTTCCTTAAGATAGATTCAATACACTTAGTGATTTCTCACCTGATGAGCACTATTCAGACAAAATTCACAATCAGAGCTCATAACAGCTTTCACATATTAGTAGACTTCTATGTCAACAATCCCCAAGGCTCACAAAATCTAATCCATCAAGAAAACTTTTCAAAAGCATATGGCCTCGAAAACAAGGCAAACAGAAGAAAACTCCCAACTAAAAAAAGAAAAGGAAAGTTTAAGGAAAGATCCATAGTTACAGGCACCCACAGATTACAAGATTAAAAGGAACACAAGCAAGTAGAAAGAACAGCAAGTGCTGGTATTGCCAGAACTGCAGCTTATCTGTAACTGTCCTAACTCACTGAAAAGCCAAGAGTTGCCCATCTCTGATCCCTGGATACCATCAGCAGCTGACACTGAAGCATAGCATTACCAAAGACTGCCTGTGTCAGGATAGCTGTCTCCCATTTATCTTCTCTGCCATCATGGACTTGTTTGTGCAGATTCCAAAAGCAAATCTGGCAGAGAAACTGAAGCAGAATTGAAACAGCCAGAGGAATAAATGTTTCCCCTTTCTTTTGGACAAAAGCAGGCAGTGAATAACTGCTGAATTTAGCTAATAAAGGGAACAGTTATGTGTGCAGCCTCCTCCTTCATTCAAAAAAACCAAGGATAATTTCAGTCGCTCTTAAGCAGGAACACAAAATGTGCAAATGCAAAATCTGTGTAGTAAGAATCTGTGCTGAAAAGTGTCAAAATGGGCTGTATAATATTTTCCTCAAACTCCATATGGCCAGCCTATTGTATCAGATCCTCATCTGATTTAAACTGCAGCATTGGTGACATGGAGATTAGGAGCAGCAGCACATCTTCCCACATGCTCCTTTCCCAACACATATGGCTTGCTCATTTACATGGAGGAAGCAGAAAAAAGGCTGCAGGCATGTGGTTCTGCCAACAGTTAATTATTGAAAGGAGAATTTCTGCTCTCTGGGGTGCAGAAATCACAGTTGCTCTTGATGCTGGGACCAACACAGACATTCTCCCCTACAGCCATGCAGGAAGCAAAGTCCTCCTGTACATGACTTCCTCATGGCACTAAATGAACACCATCACTATGCTGCTGCCAGTCACTAGAGCTAAAAAGCTGGCCACCAGGTCTGACAAAATCTTTAACAGCTCTGTGATCACTGCGTGCACATCCTTTTGCTTTGCACTGTTTTTAAAGGGCAATGATGGACTAAATGCTTTGCTTGAGCTCAGAGCTCAGAGCATGTGCGGTGTGTGATAGACCATTGGAATGTATGGTGGCCCTTCACGCCTAGGAAAGATCTTATGGTCTGCCATGATCACTCAACCCACACTCCTTCCCCTTCTCTCCTGGAAAAAGGAACAAAGGACACACACAAAGCATATGCTGCTTTTGAAGATGAAAACAAGAGCATGGATTTCAGCAGCCAAAATGCTACATTGTGGTCTCTTCTCTCAGGGCATTTGCAAAGAGTCCTGAACACTGTGACCAAAGACACACACCCCTTTTATCGTCAGACAGACAGTATGTGCTGGCCTATTCACAGAGAAAAATTATTCATCTAGATGTTGGTTCCCTGCTGTGAACCTTGATTCTCCTTAAGGGTAAGAGAAACTCATTCAGAGTTGATTTAGATCTTTCTGGTGGAGCCCTGAGAGCAGACTATGGTGATACTGCAGAACACCCAGCAGGATTATCAAAAGAACTGGGCCTGACAGAAGAGCAGAAGAGGGGAATTCACCTTCCAGCAAAAGCCACACCAGGCCAGATCTGTGGGTCTTATTTAAAGAGACTTTAAGGGCAGAGCTCTGATCAAGAACTTGCAGAAAAAATTTAACATCCCTCCTCATCTTTGCACTCGGACTACACCTAAACATTGCAGGTTCTTCCTGCGTAACACCTCAAATATCAACTTGAAAGATCGTGTAGTCCCAATCTTCAACCAAGCCCTCGTTCAGCATTCAGCAGCATACTGGAGACACCCTTTTCCTTGTCTGATACATGCAACAACTTGTCCTCACCTGTCATTGACTCCCATCACGCTGTTTTTCTACTTGTTCCCACTTCTCTAGCACACACTTATGCTACTTGTTTTCACTGTCAAGGCCTTGGCAAAGCTATCCTTTCCCCTGCCATCAGCTCTCACACAAACATCCCAGGTTGCAAGCAGCTCTTCAAACTCATTAGCAGCCTGGGGCCACAGCAGGGCCAGGAAGTGCTCCTGCTCAGACAGGCCAAAGCTGGGACACCTCCACAACCTCAGCACTGACGGTATCAGCTGCTTCTAATGCCCCAAAAGGTCATTGGGTGACGATCTGCAAATGGAGTGAGAAAGTATCAGGTGTGTCTTTGCCCTGACAACTCTCCAGTTGTATTCCACTGTGGACAATCCTGCCCAAGGCAGGGTTCTTGCCATGCAGGACCACTTGTAAAATCTCTTTTGCCCTGTCTGTAGCATTCCCTCAAGTTTTCATCCAATGCAGTCATAAATCTGTCTGATATTCCTCCCTGGCTAAGATGTTAATTGCCATGGCATTCTTCCATAATTGACCTTGTTTCTTTGAGCTTGCAGCAATGGACTATAGAGCAAATTCAGCTCTCTCTTCACTGCAGCATACAGACCATTTTCAAATATACAGCTGCTAATTAACAACTCAAGAGAGGCAAATGCATTCAGCAATTCTGTATTTTACTTCTGGGGCAAAAAGGACGAGAGGGATGGCAATGCCAGTCAGAAAAATTAATATTTAAAATAACATTCAAAAGTCAGGTGTAAAATTCTGGGAAAAGTCACAGGTAACAGCAAGGCTAAAGTGTTATTTGAGGCAGCAAAGCTGAGAGACAGACTCCACAATGATCTGCAATGATCAGATTATGCAAATCCCAGCACGTGGCATGAGAGCCAGGCAGCCAGCACAGGGAGTCTGGGCATCACCCTCTGCCTCCCCAGACTACATCCCCATCTGCTGTGAGTTGGCCACGAGCGCAGCCTCTCCTGGGCACAGACCCATGAGAAACAAATGTTCACAGATCACATATTTGATTTCTAGCATGGACTTTTCCTTTTGTACGTTGTTCAGGTGCCAGGCAGAGAAGCTGGAGACAAATGTTGACAAGTGAGCTTGGGGCAGATTACCAACTCTGAAATACTCAAAGGTGTGCAGGTTATGTACAATTCCCCATGGAAGTGTACAGGAAAACTGCTGACTTCTGACACAATCACTTGTAAGGATAAAATGAATTTTTTTTTAAATCATATAAAACTGCCAAGTCACTGGCTTTGTTAACATTTGCCACAACAACACAGATAAGCAACTGGTATAAATGGGGTTTTTTGTAAAGTTTGGGAGTCTAACATTGCTAGACAGGAAGCAAATGAGCATTCAGCTTTGCACCTGAGGCAAAAGAGTTTTTGTGTAATCATTGACTTGGGAGCAACAATCACATCTTGCAAAAGGCAAAATAAATGAAAAAAAAAAATTGTCTTCATTTTCTCACTTGTGTCATGGCCTGAGATAGCACCATAATTTTCAAATTCATCCAAAAATACCAACTTCTGTGACATTCATCTACACAACTATCAAACTTTCACGTTAAACTCAATGAAGCTTTTGAAAATATATTTACCACTCCTCACTCAAAAAAGTAATATAATTTCAATTCTCTTCTTCCCTTAATCCTGAGGAGAAAGTTGAAAGGCTTACCATCAATAAAAAAATAAATGCCATGTAGTTCTTTTACACCTCAAATAATCCATGCAGTCTGATCCTACTGCTGTATTTGCCAACATCTCTACAGCAGCTGAGTATGAGCAGTGATCACAGCCAAGGCCTGAAAGTTGGTTTTCTGGCAAATTTCCGTTTCAATGCAGAAAATGTAGAGGGCTCAAATGAAGAGCAACTGCTACACTTGGTGTGGATATGCTGTTCATATTCTAATGTTTTGATTTTATAATTTAAAAAGGTGTTTCTATGGCTTTAGTAGGTGATAAAATAACTGCATAACTTTGTAGCAGCCTAGACCCACACACCAGTCATAATACTGTCATCTAATATTCATTTCACTTACTGGAACAAGAGAAGGATTAGACTCTTTTTTTTTTTTAAATTAGGAAAACCAAAACCACTTAACAACTTACATTAAGTTCCTGGTGTGGAAACTGCTGCAGTAAAACTTAACGGTGGGAAAAGAATTCTATGAAACTCAACAAGAGAGAGTGATTTTGTTTGAAGTAGCTGGATAAATTCATCTTTATACTTCATAGCAAGATAATGAATGAGGAACAAAGCACATTTGTCTGTGTTTCCCAGCACGGCGAATGTCTCGGCAAGCAGTTGTGTTACTGACAGCACTAGAAAATTACGAATTTCAAAATGAAACGTGTCTTACTATCATGTAACAGAGTGGATACCACTGCAGTGAAGACATTATCTCAACTGTACTGAAATCAGAGACTTTATTGATACCCTATTCGTTCTCAGCCATGAGCTGAAGGCACAACGAAGTTTCTGACAACCAAAGAGCAATTCTGTCTCATCTCACTGTTCAACATTGCAAACCAGGAGTTTAGGGGCACTTGTACTGCTTTTCCACTGAGCTGAGAAGAGTCTAAAAGGGAATATGTCATGGTGTTTCCCAAGAAGAGCAGGAGTCTCTGATCTCACTCCCAGGAGAGAGCTGTCAGCTGTGGTGGTGAAGGGCAATGAAGATAAGCATTTCTGTGGCATAAAGTTCTCAGAGCTGTTAGTGCAGAGAGCTCCAGTGACAGAAAAAAGCAAAGTTCCTTTGGACCTAGCAGTTATGCCTGAGTGGTACAAGAGCCTAATTAACTGTATTTAAAATATAGCCAGTCTAGGGAGTTGAAAACTCAAGTCAAGCCTCACAGGAGCCATAAGGAAGGACTGTGCCAGCATTCACTGAATAACCTTCATGTTGTCCAGCAGGTTAATAGGCAGCCACAGCAGTGCTGCTCACGCCTCTTCCACAGCTTGTGTTTCCAGGGCAAGAGCAGATTCTATCCCCCCTTTACAAGGCAGTCACTTGCAGTCTCTGCAATGCTCCCTGTGAACACCTTCTCCTCCATCCCAACAGCAGAAAGGGCACTCATTTGTCTGGGATAGTCGGGAGAAGCTGTGGGTATTAGTGCCCTTAGAGAGCTGATAGCAGCACTGCTCTATCAGCAGTGACTCCCCATCACATGAGGCTGCTGGAGTTTCTGTCTGTGTGCTACATGCAAAAGCAGTTGCATTAACCTTCCCTTTTTATCACTTGAATTCAGTGACTCACAGACAAAACAGAGGAATTTACACGTTCCCTTTTGTTCAGAGGCTGTCTTCAATGAGCCACAAGTGCACACAGGGTAATGTCTGTGGGGTAACCCAGAGTGAAGAGTGAGTGTAAAACAGCAGTCTTTTTCTCAAGCTGTGTAACAAGTTTGCTTCCTCAGCACAGCCAACACACCTGGCACAGTTCAAGTAGTACAGCAGTTCAGATGAAGGAAAAAATGTAAGTAGACAAGTGGCAGATTATCTTGTTGGAGTACTCTGAATTTAGCTCTATCCAGACTCTCCCAGTGTTACTTTGGGCTAAAGAAAAGGAAGCTTCACGTGCTCAAACCTTTCTGTTTGGCAGCACTACGCTCTGGCCAGTGCTTGCACATTTCTCTCATGCCCCAGAACAGTGCAGCAAAACAGGACACTTGCAATGCACATATATCTGGCTGTGACAGGATCCCATTTGTTCTCAACACTGCAAGAAAACTTGTGCCACATTGGAGCTCCACACCAACACTGGACTGAGGTTTGCTTTACTACAGGCAATTTGTTTCACCACATGTTGCTTCTGTGGCCTTGTACAATATCAGCAATGTCTACAGCAAATAAAGCATCAGGACCATGCATCACTGCACTGGGAGACAGACTCAGGACCCAGGCAGGCTTCCCAGAACTTTTCCCTACTCCATTACCAGCACCACAAAGCAGATAATGGTCTGGGTCAGTCTTTCATTCCTGCTAAAATGCACAGGATGACAACGTTTAGGAATTTACAAGTGGATTGTGAACCTAACGTAAAATGCTGCTGTTTATTTCTGTGACTCCAGACAGTTCCAGCAGACACCTGTTAAAGCTCTCAGCAATTGCTCTGTGCTGCAATAAACAGCCAGGAGGAACAAAAGTTAAATCTTACAGGGACATCATCACAATGGACTGCCACAAAAGAGTATGTGCAAAAATGAAAATATTAGAAAGCTGTACAACAAACCAAAACCACACAGCACGTCATTTTATGCGATTATTAACGAGACTTGATATCAACACTGTGATCAAAGAGAAGACATTTTCAAGGCTTCTAGCATTTTCACATACAAGTATTCATAAATTTCTGCAGGATTCCACTGTATACTATGGGATCTGCTGCAGAAAACATAATTTTTTTACTACCTTGCTTTTACTGTTGCCAAAATCTGTGTTCTGTTCCACTACTACACTTGAAGATCAAAACAGAGGTAACATTTACAGAAATAATAGAGGGATTGGTTTGTTGGCTAGTTTTCAGTAAGCTACAGATCATTCATCTTTTCTCAATCTTGTACCAAAATATAAAGAAACAAATTGTAATGAATAATTAATTCAGGAAGAAAGTAAAACAACAAACCAAACCCCATACACCCTCTAATCCACCCTTCTGGCTTTGCAACATGCTCGGCTGTGTTATGCAGGAAACCATTCCGAATGAGTTTATTGATTTGTTCTGGTCTTCAAAGAGAATTATAGTTCTAAAGAAATACATGGATTAACAGACTTCCCTTTATTTTCTCAAACACAAACTAATCTGCCCAAGCACAAGAGAAATATGCAGGACATAGAAGAGTTCAACATTTTTAGGTGAGAATCAGGCCTTTTAGTATTAGAGATACTTGTGTCTTTCATACTACAGCTCTTTTTAACCAGAAAACTGCTCTTTTCTGGTCATTCATTAAGTTATTAAAGCTGCCACTTGCAGTCAGTGCAAAGGAATGTCTAAAAAAGCAGGTTAGCACAAATGCTGTGAAATACTTGTCTCCAGTTACTACTACTTAGACAAACTAAGGAGCAATGGGTGTTTATCTACCTCCCACAGCTAAAACTTAAATACATTTTAGAAACAGTTTTAAAATCTCAATAACTACCCCCACTTCAAAAGCTTCAGTAAAAAGGACTTTTCTCATAGCACATCTAATTGAAACAGGAGATTCCCATCGTGAAGCGTGGCAGGAGTGCAGCATGAATTGGCAATAGCTTAGATTGGAGTCACCTCTTGGAGATGTCATTTCATTGATTTCAACTAAATTACTTCTGATTTGTGCTATTGTAAGAAAGGAAAAAAGAGAGAAAGGAAGAGCTTTCATCTTGATTTTGCTCCAAAAAACTCAATAGCATTTATGCCGTTGACTGCAGTGAGTGCCACATTCAACTCAGCACCTGACAAACATCATTTGCAGAAGGTGTAATAAATGCTACTGCACCTCCCTGGGAGCAAAGACCCAGATGGGCAGTTTCTGCTGTGTTTTTTTGCTGTCCACTACTTGGTCTTAAAACATTAATAATGAAGGGTGAGTATTAAAAAAGAAAAAAATTCTTTTGGAAATGTCTCTTCCACTGAGCACGAGTGGAAGTGCTGATGTGGTTCCTTTACCAGGCACTAAGGCCTGTGTGGGACTTGATCCTGAAAACACCACATGGTAGTTTTGCTTTTATTACCTACTAGGAGACTAAATACCAGTGATGAATCCTAGAATCCATGTGGTGAAAAGAGTGAAAAGTACAGACTTCAGGTAATAGTGCCAGAAACAGTTACTAAGCTTGTTCCCAAACGTGACCAAGGCTGGAACAAGAGCCTACTCTTCATTTGGCTGCTTACTATGAAACTATTAAATCCTCAACTATTTAGCATGTATGAATATCCATTTTTTTTCTCAATAAATAGAGGAAAAAGCAGCATTTAAGTAATCATAAAACAAATTTAATGACTCAGCCCAGTGTGTTTTCTGGATTCCTAACAATTTGCCATAGCTAATGGTCCTTGCTTTCACCTCACACCATTAATTTTGAAAGTCATCATTAATCTCCAAGAAAAGCATTGAGCTTTGATTATTACTGCTTAATTACATGGAAAAATAGACATACTGTCAATATTAATTTGCTTTACAACAGGCCAACTAAGTTATCTTCAATTCTCAGCGCATTCTACAGCTGTCATTCTATGTCAGGTAATGATCAATAAAATTATTAATTTAAACAAAGCTTTTTACTACAGAGATAGAAAATCCTTATTTGAGCTCATGAACACTCATATTTTACTACCCAGCTCCTATTGTATTTTGTTTACCATATGTGAGCCCCTAAGGTAAAGCCATTGCAAGCTTTACCTTGACATTTCTATGTAAATTGCTTGAAGTTATGCATGGAAATCTCATAAGAGAGGCTCTGTCTTTCATGGAAATGGGAGAATGTTCTAAAGACTCAAAGGACAAATTGAAGATCAAGGTCATGACAGTAAAGGTGGACTTAAATATTTAAATCAGAGAAGTCTAATTTTTCAGACAAGCAGGAAACTCTTCACATCCTTATGTACTTGTTTGTTAGTCTCAGGTACCCCCTTAGACCTTAGCTTTCCACAAGCCTTCAGGGTAAAGCTTGGTCAAAGTGTCCTGGTTTTTTCAGCAGAAAAAAAAATATTTTCATTACTTTCCACAGCTAGTCACTGAACCACTAAGGGGCAAAAAAATTCTGAATGATGAGAATAAAAGGCAGTTTTCGCATGCACTTGTCAGCCAAAGCACGGCAAGTTTTGCTTGTGTGTCATGCCTGCAATAAGGTCTTCTTTTGCTCCTTCATAACTTTGAAAAGGGAACACGTGAGGCTTGAAATACCCAAAATCTCTATATTTAAAGAACTCTCCTGCCTAAACATATGAAGTGCAAAAGGAAAGGGGAAACAGAACACACTCAACTGCATTGAGATGGATTTCTACAGTATCAGCAGCAGGGCTCCCACTAAGGGTAGGCATGGGCACTCATACAATGGAGGGAGAGCAGGAGGGCATTAAATCACAGTCCTCACAAGAGTCACAGTTGGTTTTTATACAATTTATATTTTTCCACCATTTGTGTTTTACATATAATCTGAATGATAGAAAGGTGTACTGAAAATGACTTCTGGAGACTCCATCACTGATTCAGTATCAAATAAGTTGACATCACCAGATGCTCATCTGCCATGCTCCTAAAAACCCTAAAGGCTCATACAACTTCCCCAGATAACCTTAGACCCTTTTAAATCTACCACTGAAATGAGGGAATTTTGCTATTTCCTAACTGAAACAAACTGAGCAGCACCACAAGTCTAATGCCTTGCTCCTCAGCCCAGCAGTAACACAGCAATTACTATTCTGTCTCCAACAACCACTTAAGTATCCATAAGCTGCCCCCTCAATCCTCTTCATCCCCTTCTGTTTAGCAGAAACCAACCCCATTCGTTCATCCTTCATAGGTCATGTTCTCTAAAATCCTTATTATTTCCCAGCTGTCGTTGCATTTGAACCATCTCTCAATCTGTCAAGATCTATTTGTCAGCCTTCGTGACGGCTGTGAGACTGTCCTGGTGAGACACCATGAACATGCTGACCAACAGATTGCTGCTTTGGCCATCAATCTTCCAAGAGAAGCAACTGAACAGCGTTCTCCTCAAAGCCAGGCAGTGTTTATATCTGAATGGCTGACACAATAGCTCATTTTAACATATAATAATGTCATTAATTTATTATATGCTAATTCTTGCTTAGAAAATAAGATAGGATGAGGAATGCTACTGATGAAAGCTCTGCAGTGGAAGATGACAGACTAAGATTACAGATGATTCTCTTTTTAATGAAAACATTCCTCTTATTTCTTTGAGGTTTCTTTCTTCAAATGGGGAGAAATTGCTCTTTCTTGCAATTGCTTTTTGTTCTCATACGAAGCACACTTTCCTCCCTCTCATTATTGGAAAGCACATTCACTTGTACTTCCACTTTAACTTCCTTCGGAGGATAAAAGACAACAACAGCAACCAGAGAGCAAATACTACATCAAACCACAAGCCAGCCGATTTAATTCAGCTCAGGAACATAGGAGATTTGAAGTGAACAATTTTTGTGACATGGGGAGTAATGAAAAGTCGACAACGTGAAATGGAATTCTCTTACCATTGCAAGCAAGTGACAAGTTTTTGGGTCACATCCTATGATTTAGATTGACTTTTAGAGGCAGAACCCCAAATCTTTGTCACTGAGAAAGCAAGGGTATACTTCACCTTCAACCAAGTTCCCTAGCAGAAAAAACCAACATGATAGTTCAGAATTCTTTGGTAAGATCTCTAAACCCAATCCCACGCACTGTTTTTCACTGTATAACTTCTAAATTGTTAATGTATTACAGTAAAATTCACGATCTAAGTGTTTTCACAGCATCACATTTTACTGTATATTACACATGGCAAGTGAGCTGTTTCTTAAGTTATAGTATATAAAGCAAAGAGCCCCAAGGGAAAGCCAAAAGCATACTGAGATCATAATGATGTATCAGTATTTTATGAGGAAAAGTGAGAAAAGAGAGAGATTTCCCTCTCTTCTTTAAGCTTACTCATTTATCATACCAAAATACCAAGCACCAAATTCACTTTTATTCTAAGGACAAAAAATGAGGTTACATTCACACATCAGACTGGCAGAGGATTAGTATGTTGTAATTCTCCCCTGTATCTCCAGTGCTGGATGCTCCTTTCTTTCTCTATCTTGCACCTCCCAATTCTCCAAGCCTTACCATGCTTCTAAAGAAGCTATTTACCAGTTCTCAGAGCTACAGAATTATTCTGCCTGTTTAAATGGCAAAATTTGTCTCTCAAATGATTCTGAAATAACCAATTCTTTCTCCTGATTAAAATCCTTGATCTCTAATAACTGTGTTTTGGCCAGTCAAACAGTGGCAAGAGCTAGAGATTGTGAATACAATTTAAAAGACAAAGAAGAGAGTCAGCAGAGGGAGGTGACCCAGTTCTGAACTCACCTCTGTTACAAGAACCTTGATGGTGCACATAAGCACTGCCAGGGGCATAGATCCCTCTGCTGAATCACCGCTATCCAGTGCTGCATTCCTGTTTGCTCCACCAGCCTGCTACCCTCTGTCAGCCCCACATGGCAGAGGGGAGCACTGCTCCCAGTCCAGGGCTCAGCAGAGGTGCCAGGCTGCAGAACCAAAGCTGCCGAGATGGGGAGGGGGAGGCACATCGCAATTTAAACCCCTCACAAAGTATATTCCTGCATTTACAATCAACTGCTTTCAAGTCTTCGATGCACATCTTAAAAGCCACAACAGATTTGCACACTGCTGTCAGCCCATTTGTTCCTGTTCCAATTCTAGTTCACTGCAGCATTTTTTTCATGCTGCCACTAAAAACATGCTTCAGCTCCCTTGCTGTTAGTCAGTCTCAAGCACAAGGGCAGAGCTACCTCTCTCCATTAGGTCAACAAGGCATGACCTACCCAGCTTCCTCAAGGCTCTGTCCCTTCACAGAGCTCTAATTATGCACAAATCCCAGTCTAATTCTCCTTTACTCTATGCTCCAGCAATAGTAATAAATGATTCTCCTTGTTAACCAGCAGCTGCCTGGAAAGGACTAAATAAGCTCTTCACATTTCTTTTAAACTGAAATAAATCAGCTAAGTGGTAAAAATAACAAGCATTGCCCATGGCTAAAAGGAAGCTGAAAGACCTGAAGTGGAGAATTAATATATACATTTGTAGAGGCAGGGGAGACACCTAACCAAAAAATCCCCCTTGCTTCACTGGCCAATCCTCCTCATCAACTGCTTCACTTCCTGAAGACCACTGTAAAAAACTGAAAGAAAAAGAAAACAGAGCCTGATTTTTCATAAAACTTTTTTCTGTCATTTACTTCCTGAGATTGGTCACTTTTTCCTGATCCTTTCAGGGGTGCTACGTGAAGTCCAACAAGAACTTTCATTTATTCAAGTGATACAAAACAAAGAGCCAAACAGTCAGACATGGTAGACCTTCTGCAGATTCCAAACCCAGGAAGCAGTAAAACCAGAGAGGTAAAAATAAAAACTTATTTTTTTCCACTAGAGTGGTTCATTTTACTACCCAGGACATCTTCAGGGAAGATCTTTCCATCTGGATCCTTTCCAGACTGCAGGCAGTACAGCAGAAAGTAAGAGCTCAAAGTGAAAGCATTTGTGAAAGTAGTGTGCAAAACAAAATAGCTTTTTTGACACTGTGCTCTGAGCTTGCCTGAAGAGCTGCAGGACCTCAAGCTACACGTGGCTCCAGAGAGGTCAGCCTGACCTTGCACACAGCACTCATGATGTGAGCACAACCCAGACCACCAGAGCTGTAAAATCAGCCCACCCTGGCACAGTTCAGGGCAACAACACCTTCAACCCACCTCAGGCTTCCTTTATTCTCCCTATTTGGTACATCACAACTCCTTTAGACAGAGCTAAATGTCACCCACCACAAACATGCTGTAGGTTATAGAATTCTTTAGCTCTCCTTTCCAGTGAAAAATCTGTGATGAAAATGAAAGAAGTAAGAAAATATAGCACTTACAACATTGATTTTTGACATTTTGGGTGAATTCTTTTCATGGTGCTGCTTATGAAATAGATCAAAAGTATATGCTCAGTTTTGATCCTAACAACATAAACCCCATTACACTAAATCATTTCCCCATGAAAGATTTCAATATATATGAAACTGTCAAAAATCTCCATTATACACATAAAGGGTACTATGTTATTTACAAAAAATAAAGTAAAAAAATAGTCATATAAAACCTACAGAGAAATGGGAAAGACAAATGAACATCTACCACAAGGCTGGGAAATTCCTAAATGGCAAAGGATCAGGAAAAAATCTCCAGGTTATGTTGTGAGCATTTCTATTATCTTTGTGACTGAGTAGAGCAGGGGCACTGCTATCAATAAACGTCCAGGGATGTTTTATTGTTTGGCTCACCACCAGCCTATTTCAATTTTCAGTGACTTGTTAAAGAACAAAGCAAAAAAAACCCAAAAAAACAACCTGTCCAAAAAAAGTAGACATATCAACTACACAGGATCAGTCTACTAAACACACTGCTCTATACTGTACCTTCAAAAACACAGAATTCAAACCTTCTGAATTGTACATGCACAGAAGTACATCTACTTTCTTTCATGAGCTAATAAACCTCAAGGAAACATAAACCATATGCTAAGTTAAGCACATGCTGGGACGTGAGTCGTGACTTTGTGTTTCTTCTTAGAATTGCTTTATAATATTCATGTCATATAATCATAAAACATCTTGAATTTTAAAGGAGTTGAAAGGAAAACCAACTGATCCTAAAGAGTAAGCTCCCCATTTCCAAGTACAAGCCTGGATCCATGGGGGTCTGTATTCTTTTGCTAGTTCCAGTGGTCTTAGGATTTGACTGCAACAGTTACACTGAGCAAGCACCAACAGAACATAACTCACAGTATGTTCTGATCTCTTTGCTCCTTTTTCTCCACCTTAATTAACCTTACCTAAAATAATGTATTTATTGCAAGGATCAAAACAAGGATTTGAACCTTTGTCTCAAAACATTTTCCAAATTTCAGCCTATAACATTTCACAAGCCTCCTGGAACCCTTTACAAAAAGCAATACAAGGATCACCTATGCTTATGGGTCTCCTTTACACTGATAATAATCAGCATTATAAAACACTGTCATAGTCTCTGTATTATACTGTTCCACTTAATATAACAACACTGAATTAACTTTAAGTGGGGAGTTCTACCCCAATTAAGCAGAAGAGATTTCCAAAAGGAAATGCTAACTGAGATATGCCATTGAAAAGCTTCTCCTTAAATCTTCATTTTGGCTTCGTGTGCATTTGATGTTGCTGGTGGTAAATTCTGTAAAAAGTATTTGTACTTAAATGAGGTTACAAAAGTTAACATGAAGAAATAAACCTGTATTTTTCAGCATAAGTATAAATATTTTTTTCATTTCTTGATTAAAATGTCATAGAATTGAAGAAAAGGTTCTTCTCCAGAAAATAATGCTAATGCTGTGCTCCAAGCAGAATGATACATAATGTAATAGGAAAGATGGTGAGAAGTAATTCATGTATCCACCACAATTCACTTATGGGTGCTTTTTTTTAACCAATATGGTATCTAATGGGCACAATAACTGGAATATGAACAAAAAGCCATTTTCACATCCAATACACTTTACAGTAATGCTTTTGAAATTTAAGTCTCATTCTTAATCCATTTTCACAGGCCTTTACCTTAATGCAACAAAATGAAAGTGACCTCAGGGACATTTTCTCCTCTCCATCGGAAAATACAGGCGAGCTACACGAACTCCAAAGAATGTAGATTGTTGCTCTTAAAAGGGACTGTCTCAGTGAGAGCACAGAGGCACTTTACAGCTACTGAGGCATAACTATATATTTACTTTCCCAGTGGTTTAATTTGCTACACTGTGATTGGTGCTGCAACCGTGGCTTACAAAATCATACTACAATTATTCAATGCAGTTCCATTTTCAAAACCCTGTCTGCCAATTGGCTGATAGTGATTGACTCAATCCAAACAAAGCACTCTCAATAATCATTTCATTATAATTTTTTTCAATTACTTCACAGTTAAGTACAAATTTGTTACCTCTGAGCAGCTCACTTGAACTTATTTAAAAGTGATCACCTTTGCCAGTTACAAAAATAACACTGGGTTTTCATTCTCTTACAGTGAAACATAGCAATTTCCAGTGTGACATAATAATAAAGAAATCTAATAGGCATCTAAATGGGAGACACTGTCAAGAGGAAATAGTTTTTAAAATTTTCATCTAACAACTGTCATTGAAAAGCAATGTTATATTCTATCATGCAGGAAGAAAAACCCCTGTTTGCTTTCCTTCAATTAAAACTACATATTTCAGTCATACAAAAGAACACATGAGTTTGTCAAGCTATTTCACTCACAGAAAAAAGACTAGAGGAAAAAGAGAGTGTAAAAATAAAGACCAAAAGGATTATCAATAATTTCAGAAATATACTTCAATTTTTGCTTTATATAAACACATGGTTACATCTACAAAACTACTGCAGAATTGAAATAAAGAACATTTTATCAAAAAATTATGTATTTTCTCCTATCTTATTTAGTAGAAAAAGCAAAAGCAGATATTTCAGATTGAACTCTTTTCAAGGTGTTTGTTATCTGCTAAAAAAAACTTAGTCAAAAGCTGTGCTTAAAAGACACGTGGTTTTAATCTTTAAAGAAAACCTTAATACTTTTTTTTTTCCTTTTCATATGACTGCCCTTTGAAAGGACTGAAGCTGAGCTCAGGAGTTTTATACTCCTATCTACTATCTAGAAATAATTGAGTAATTATTGTGATCCAGAAGTTTCCTGGGAAACAGGAACTGGTTTGTGAGCTCTGATTAGGGAAGCATGTGCCGTTTCCATCCCTCTCTCTTCCAGAGATGTTAGAAATGTTTTATTTAAACAAATTACCCTTGACCACCAAACTTGCATTGCTGATCTCCGCTTCTCAAACTGATTTGCAAAGCCCTACACAGGTGCTGTGGTGAAGCAGAAAGGAGAGAAGGGTGCCAAAATCACGGCATGTATCGGGAGAATGTTCAGGTGTGCAGGCTCACCCCGTTTTTGCTTTTGGGAGAAGACCACCCCCCAAGTATCCAATGAAACATTTTTCCCTCTGGCCTCAGAGGAAGTAGGATTGTGTCCTGCTTCTCACACTCGGGTATGAAGAATGTATTCAACCCTGCTGTCAATCACGGCAGAGGTGCTAATGGATGAATTAACATGCACAAAGACTACACTCCCCTGTTGAGCTTTTAAAAATCAGCGTGCTCCCAGTGAGCAATGCCATCTCTACACCTTTGTCTACCATTTGTCTGCCATTTGTTACACTGAAGTTGATAGCAAGTTGAGATGAGCCGCGGCAGGAAAGTGGGCCTTAAAATATGCTTTAGTTTGGTGTTTGGTTAATGTTCTGACAAAGGTTATCAAACAGGTCGGGTGATTTTCATGGACAAAGGGTTTTCATTGTGATAAGCAGTGTGATGGAAACAGTGACACAGAAAAAAATCATTCTCTTGTCACCCTGGATAATGTTGGAGACATCCTTGTGCAGTTTTACTGTCATGGGATAAGTGATAAATTATGTATATGGCACAACATCATGCTGATTTTGGGGAGGGCACTGTGAAGGTGAAATGAATACCTTCTGCTCATGAATGTCAATCTAACTGAAGTCTTGGAAGCAGATACTGCTGTCAGACTGCTACAAAACAAAAAGGACGGGAGACAGGTTGTGTGAGTGCTTGCCATGGATAACAAGTGAACAGAAACTTCATTGCTGGAAAAAGCAACCATCAGAGATCCAAAAAAACCTCTCTGTGGGATAAGAGTTGATTTTGAAATGCTTTGTTTCAAGGCTGTGAAACATGAAAATCCCCAACCATTGGAAAGAAGAAAGAAACCATCACTAGCTAGACCCTGATATCAAGTACTGATGTTAAAATCAGCAAGAGCAAATACACTGTTGGATCTGTTTTCTCAAATCTGGATATTCTGCCTTTTCCAGATTTTTCCAGCCCAAGGGCTTGACACAACTCCTCAAACCACAATGCTCTATCTCCTTCTTGCTTGGTGGAGATCAGCTGTATTTCACACACACTGAGAGATGACAAATTATCTGCAGTTGTGTAAAATGCAATTAATTAGCAAATGCCATGACACAAAAGAGAAAACAGATACAAGCAACTCTATAAAGAGGTTTATCTTGACATATGGATGTGCATTTACATGCACATATCTTTCCCCCAAATATCAATAAACAGTAAGTCCCGACTGTATTTTATAAGAATGTTTGTTCTTTGATTTGATTCTAGTTTCAGGATCATTTCTCACATACCAATAGTTGTCACTATATGACTTAGCAGTAAATCAGTCTGGCCCTTCTAGTATTTTTAAGCAACTTTACAGATTCTATGCTGAAAAGTAAAACATTTTATCACAGAAGCTGCTGACAGACGACACGAATGCAGGTGCTGATAGCTGCTTTTGGCATAGATGAGAACATGAATGTAAACAATGCCAGTACCTGCTGCCTCAGGTACTGTCTGTGATTGATAGCTCTAACACAAACCCAAAAGTCAGCTATGAATGTGACTCCTGGTCAGCCTGAGATTCTACTGACAGCACAGGACCCATACACAGAACTTTACAATTTAATAGCACATTGACTGTACAGCTTGAAAATACACATCCAAAGAATTAAGCTGGAAGAAAAATTTATGTTAGAGAGAAGAGGAACCAAAGACAGGATATCACAGAACAACAGCTTTAGAAAGTATGTAAAATGTGCTTGAGAGTTGGGCTTCATTTTAGCTTTTGACATTAACAAGAGCTGCTGGCATCGTTTAATACTATATTCTGTGCAATCAAACATGTAATTGTTGTGTGTATGATGCCAGATATCCCTTAAGAGCTTCATCTGACATGTGTCACTCACACAATAGAATTTCATAAAGGCATTTCATATTGAGCTGTGCAAACAGATCCATGAATGCATTATCATTGGCAAAAGGTCATTTTTTCTTCCTTTTATTCCCTATGTCATATCTGAAAGAGCAGAACAATCACTTTACCAGTGTCAGAACTTGTTCTACATCTAGGTCTTACTATCAGAAAAAAACATATTGGATTCCTTTTACTCCTTCCTACAAACAAAAATATTTTACCCCTTGCTCAGGAGATGCTCAGATTACCTGTGGCACAGAGTCCTTTGAACACAACAACAGTTTTAAAATCACCTTCTCAAAACACCTACCAGCCCTGGTTTTGTCATGTGAAGTAGAAAACAAGACACATCCAGAGTTAGAAAATCCATCAACATCTGACTGCCCACTGAACAACAGCATTATAGTTCATGGCAGAAGAAAAGGTGTTGGTTCATGTCACAAGCTGATCTGCCCACAAGACAGTGGCTGTAAAAGACTGAGCAGTCAACCTGAAGCTCTAACCAACACACCAAAATTTAACTGTGATACCAAATGAGGGAAATCTTTCTTCTTCTTCCATTATGGGAACATTTTTCTTTCCATTAGGAGAAAACAAAAACCAAACCAAACCAAACCAAAAACTCTTTGAAAGCAAATGGCTTCCAATGGAAGAAATTCACTCCAGGATTTAAAGAAGTGTGTATTGTCTGAGCTTTGTGCTCCTCTGTTGCAGTCCTCACAGGACTGAAAGAATTTCAGTTTTCTAGTTCTTGGTTAGTTGGGAGCAGAGGTGAAACAGAAGTAGGATTTAGATCTTCAGTCAAAAATTTGCATCTCTCCTCTGCCTTACTTGTGTAAGAGCACAGAAAATGGAGTGAGAAAAGGACAGTGGGTTGCTGAACTGTTTGGAGCATGCTGTTGGAGAGAGAGGCACTATCTGTCATGCCCATGAGGGAGGTATGATGATATCAGCTAACTTGTATTTCACTGAGCTGTAGTTCTTTTAAACTGAGGTTTTGTAACACACATGAATTTTTTTCTCAATTTACCAAAATTCAGGATCCTGCTAGTTCTTTTAATGAGGAGAAGGATATCATGATTAATCCAAGTAATCTTCAGTAGAAGACCTGTTTATTTAACAGGCTGCATGAAGTTCTGTTTCCATGCTCACAGGATCCAACACTATAGCCTGTCATTACTCACAGCCTCGCCCAGCCCACAAACAGAGAGCACAGAATTTTTCTCCAGTGGCACAAACCCAATAACTTGTCCCTCTAGTTTTTCCTCCCTATCATGCTCCAGATCCATCATGTACCTTGCTTTTCTCACACATTATTTCAGTCCAAACCCT
>VZTH01011312.1:0-52298 GCA_013397815.1 Aleadryas rufinucha
TTCCCTTCCCTGGACACTTTCCAGTCCTCAGTTTCTTGTTGTGGGTGGCCCAGAACTGCACACAGCACTCGAGGTGTGGCCTCAGCAGTGCCCACTACAGAGGGACAATCAGTTCCCAGGTCCTGCTGGCCAAGTAAGAACAAAGAAACCCTTTCTTCCCAGCCTTTGGGGAAGAGCCAACTCTTCTAATCCCCGAGACTGAGCTTGAACAGTCAGTCCTACCTGAATACAGCCTGAGCCACGACAGCCCTAGATCTTCACCTCACTGGGACCTTCACTGAGCAGGGAGGACCTGTCCTCGAGTGGTGCAGAGCAAATCCCCTTTCTCCAGGTGAATAGGAAAGCAGACAGGGTGTTGGATGCTCTGAGGTCAAAAATTCTCTGAACACAGGTTACCTATGTGCTTGATCTAGCTCCACAGCAATTCATCTCAAATCCTTTGAAAGGAAAGTGCCATTTTATCTACTTTGGAAACACACTCAGACATTCAGAACTGACCCTAAGTGGCTTTAATATATTTTCTCCTTGAAGGAGAAAAACAAAGTTAGGACTAAATGGATATGATCCATTAAGAGTTCACAAATTGATTCTCTTGTGCATATATATAACTTCTATTAATCATGATTTAAAATTAATCTAAGAGCTTGTGATCCCATTAGCTTACATTTTTGACCATTGCTCAATCCAGCAAGAAATATTAACCAGCAGATTTTGAGAACTGAAAATAGCAGCACATCCTTAAAAACAGACCCGTATCAAGAAACTCAATACCCAAAGAGCTACCATTAAATATTCAGTATTCATGCATTACTTTTGTGCATGTATTTTTGATTTATTTGTGCTTTAGATTTCCAGTCTGATTTTGATAATTGTCAATTATGCTGTTTTTATAATGGAAGAAAAATTCTAGAGGAAATTTCAAAACAAGGGTCCAAAAAACCGCTAAGGGCCAACTTCTACTTCAGAAAAAGTTTCTTCCACTTCAGGAAAGAAATACTGTCTTCTAAATGAGGTCTTCCTTTATAAATGGATTGAAAATCTAAATTAAAAATTAAAAAGCATAACAAACATATCACAATGTGATATGCTATATGATTAATATGAGTTTGATTTAAAAAATTGTCGTACTACTGCTAATGGACTAGGCTTAATGAGAAGCCATTCACATTTACACTGGAAATGCAGCCCTTATTGCTGATGACTCCAGCTCCATCAAAAGTTATTCAAGTCTATATATTTATATCTGCTTTCCTGAAAATCACATGTTTTGCCTGCCAAGTGGCACAATTTGTCACACTGTGGATGTCCCTGGGTTTTCACTTTCCATTTCACAAACTGCTTCCTCCGAGGCAGCATCACTCATTGGCTGCTGGCACTCCATCCTCACCTCTCCTGATGCAGGCAGCTCTTCAAACACTCCTCATGGTGTTCCATGACTAAAACTTCCAGTAACAGCCACAGTCCGGAAGTGTTTGTCAGATCAGAAAGGCTGAATTTATGAGCCAGTATAATTTAAAGTGCAGAATGTTTAATCCCTTCAATGCATGCATCAAGGACCTTGGCTTGACTCATTTTCAGAACTCATTTCAGTTTCTGAGTCCTCTGACTTAAACTTTCACTTGCAGATTGGAGGAGGATGGGATTTTCCATCAAATTTTGTTTGCTGAAGATATTGTGTCTGCAAAATTAAAAACCACAGCTGTAAAAAGTTTTATTTCATGTTTCTTACACTGTGAAACACATTTTTTTGGGATAGCATTATTTACACATGTATATATGAATTTAGTAGTGTGCCCTTTTGGGGGGATTTTATTGGTTGGGTTGGGTTGGNTAGATCAAGCTGAAACTGTTCTAAAGCTTAAGTTTTCAGCTTTCAATTCCTCCAACTTTCAATCCTTCTTATGTTCAATTCCTTCTACCCTCTGTTTTTCTGGAATGCTCAGTTGTGTAATGCACATGAGCTTGTTCTCAAGTTATTATCTACAAAACCGTAAAAATTTACACAAAACAGCTATCCAATTCTGTAGAGGCAAAAAGTCAAGCTCTTAGCATTTCCTACCACATCAGGTCAAGAAAAAGACCTTTAAAACTTTTTGTAAAGCCTGAGTTGTTCAGGCAAAACCACACAGTTTAATGAATTGTCTGGTTTCAAGTCGCTCTGATGTCAGACGGTTTTGGGCTTGTTCAGTCTGGTGTGGACATCGTCCTTCTCCTTCCCCCTGCCCTCTAACCCTGACATGTTTTCTTTCCAAATCATGTTTTCAGGTTTGCATGCCGTAGAAAGCAAGATTTGATACATTTCTCCTGATGCAGAGTCCAGACAGAGTCACATTTCATATCTTGAAATGCGTGTGTGGAAAAACACGATTTTTAGGCACAGATTTAGGCACCACTCTAATGGCAGCTAAAACTATTAGCTACTAAAATTCACCATCTCACCAAAATTCAGAATTATATGTGTCTGTAAATGAGGAGGGACATGGATCTAAGTAGAGCAGAGCTAAGAAGCAGCAATTCCACTTAACAAGCAATGTGATGTATGAGTAATCCAGCTAAAGGAACCTGAACAACTTTTAAAATAAAATATTATTCTATTTGAGTAACAGTATTGCAATCTGGACTATTTTTATTTCATCTAATTATCTGCTGTAATGGAAACCTAAACAAAATCAAGAATGGGAAACAAACAAGCAATTACAAAAGCAGTTCCAAGATTAAAGGAATAAGTTTTTCCATTTTTTTATTTTTCATTTTATCTATTTAGTATTATTAGTAGCACATTGTAGTTACAATGTCAAATTTTCTTGGCTCAGTTCTGATTTACTTCAAGAGATACTACTCAAATGAAAGAATGAACAAAGTGTGAAATGTAAAAAGAACTTCTCCCACTACAGGTGACAGCAACCTTAATGTCATTAATTTGATTTTCTTTTGGTTGCAATACTGTGCAGAAAGCATTAAAGTTAACCTGTAAGGTCATTAAACCTTAAAGTTAGCCATAATCTTGCAGGACCATTTTATAGTCCTCTCTTTGTCTAGACAGTGTTTTCTTTTAAGGCCTTTGAAAGTGATCCAATGACTAAATCGTTTTTATACCGCATGCATGCCACATATGCAATACAACTTTTTTGACAGAACTATAAAAAATTAAAGTCAATTAGTAACCCCAATAATTGTTCAGTGACCTTTAGCATGCCATAAACCTAGACCTCCTTGTCTTGAGATGTGGCCATCCTCTTTCAGAGCTATAATGAATGATTAAATCACTGAAACCATAACATGGGAATAAAAAAGTCACTAAATTACTATGAAGGAGTTATTTATTATATGAATAAAAAGCATGTGTGTGTGTGCAAATAGTTAAATGAAGCAACTAGGGTTTTGCCATGCCTTTTGGTGATAATTTGAGTTCAAAACCACTCATATCCAGAAATTTTCGAATAATTGTTGGCACCAGACAACTTAATGGGTAAAATGCAAGGCACGGAACTTGATACCTCATATTTAAGGTGCTGTAGAGCTGTGATTAAACATTCAGCCCTTCAGTATCATAGCCAAGATAACAACCATCAGAGATGGAATGGGAGTTACATTCTTTTCCTTTCAGTTGCACATGTCACCTGTCATGGGTGTTGCCTTCTGAAAATAGCTTTATTTTGAAGTACAATGGGCATAATGGAGGCAAAAAAGCTCTCTTGGCAGCTCTGGGAGACTGAGGTATTCACCCTGTGTGTGAGTGACAGTGTGAATGCCTCTCTGGTGTGATCTGGGGAAGGTGGAAGCAGGTGCTGTGTTGTAAATTTACACCCTTTCCCACTCATGTCACTGAGAGATCTCTGTGACGTTTTGCTGATTTTCAGTTTGTCAGTTTCTTTCTCTTGTTAAGAGCTGTGTTTTCCAAGAGTGGTCCCTCACTTTTTCCCTGACAGGGACACAAAAATATAACTTTACCTGTAATGGCATTACACATTCCAACTCCGCATTCCGTTTCCACGATGAGAGGTCGCATTTCCCTTCCCCTCACACATTTCATTTTCCCCCACTCCACCCGGTCCTCAATTCTCTATATTAGACTGCCAAAAAAGCAGATTTCTTCCTAGCAAGGGCAGGGAGGGGTTTGATGCAGTGACCTTTGTGAAAGGGCAGCAGATTTGGGCAGAGTATCCCAGAGTGTTAATGCCTGTGATGAAGACACAACGGGGTTTTGCATCAGTGGGGTTTTATGATCCCAGGGAAAGAGCAAAGTGGGAGCTCCAAATGATGAAAAGAAATATCGTAACGTAAATATTGCCCAGTCGAATCTGTTTTGTCGGCTTCTTCAGGCAGAGGCGAAGATCTGTGTGAAACAGGACTGCAGTAAGGCTTTCTTTAAAGTTTGGGCCCTTCTTGAAGTAAGCATGTTTGATAAGGGCAATCCCAAACCATTTCCTACTCCTTCTCTCCATGCCCAGCTCTTCTGTCTACAGACTCCTGACCTGGAACAAGATTTTCAGCTGGAATTGTAAATAAATTCACTGACACATACTGAAAACTAAATACACAAAAATCACTTCCTAATGATGACAATTTTTTTTCTTTTTCACACAGAATTACTTCCTCAGTTTCTCACCAGGTGCTAATGCACGGCCTGATGATTTTTGTTGCTGTGTACTGTGATCATTTCAAAGCTGTGCTCTCATTCAGACTAATGACCTTTGAATTCTTTTGAGAATTCTCTGATTTTCTTACTTCCTGCACGAATTCAGGGTCCACAGATAGTATTCCTGTCCTTATTGTTGTCAGATAAGTATTTACAGTAGTTGATGAAATACAGCCAGTTTTTAACCTGTTTTCCTTTTATAATCATTCTTCTACTCTGTTTTGGGCCTGATAAATAATATATTCCATTATGCTGCTGGCAGATCATAAAATGTGCGCTATTTTTTTTTCCTTTAATATAAGGTATTCAACACCAATGCGACACTTAAACACCATTAAAATTAATAAATGTTTGTAGATCTTTCTGAAATATAAAGTGAATAAACTCTTGCCCGTTTCCTAAATCCTGATTCATCAGTATGAAATGGAAAAGTGTGAGAATTTATCTTCAATATTTTATAGATAGAGTTTTCAATATAAGTGTAATTGTATAAAAAAAGTATTTCCAATCAGTGTCTGGTCTTTGGAGTAGATAAACAGAAAGCTCAGCATCTCAGAGGTGGTGAAAGCATTTCTTCTAATATATTTTGACAAGATATATTTATGATAGTTATATTACCCTTTTATTTGGGACAGACTGAGAGGAAAATTCAGTCCATCAACAAGGATATTTTTATCTATATAACTCTTGAATTTTCATTTAATTGCTCACTTAGATCATTTATCTTGGCTTTTATTTCATGGATCCTCTCAGATCAAATAAAGATGAAGAGTTCTGACAGCATCAGGTAAAAAAAATAAACTCTCAATATTTAGGCTGTCCTTTGCCACAATCCTGATAATGTGGAAAAACTTAAAACTTTAACTGTTAAAGTTCCCAAGTCCTGCTCAGAAAGACTCAGTGACCTCCATATTCTCTGTCACCTCCAGAAGCTCTGAATCTGAAAATTTCACATTGAATTTTCTGATTATTTCAAACTTTTCCCTCAGCAGAAAGGAATTGTCTTTAAATTACTCTCAATTATTTCCAGCATTTCTCATCTCTCAAAATGAATATTCCAACTGTAATTATAATTTCTCTGATTTTTTTATAGTTTTGTGACAGAATTAAAATAGAAGCAAAAGTATTCCAATTGAACGGTCAATTAAAAGAAACATTTTCAGGATTTGGGGGAGTTCAAGCAATACTGAGGCCTGAACATGAAATGTTTCTTTGGTCATTTATTAACAAAACTATGAAAAATTGGAAATTGAAAGATTTACAACTTGAATTCTCTTCAGTCGTTCTCCAACTATTGACAAAGCCAGGAGCACTGGATATTCCTCACATTCTTCTATTAAAATATGCAATACTTTTGAAAAACAGCAGGACTGGGACTTGATGAAAGTTTGAGCAACTTTCACACCAAGAAAAGACGTGCCTAATGGGAGCTCCCAGTAACTTACTGAACTCTACTGCAAAACAGAAAAAAAATTGAAAGCATTTTTCATCATATTTTGAGTCAAGGGTGAGTTTCTATCTACTTCAGAGTAGAATAAGACTGCATTTGTCGCTTGAGGTTCTGACAAGTTCTCTTAGAAGATAAGTAAAGTGAATTTTTTCAAATATCTTTTAACTGCTATGTCTGGAATTAGTTTAAATAATAAATGCACAATTCTTACTCTATATTTTTTTACCTTGATCTTGTCCATGTATGCACTGAATTGTACGAAGGGGTAATGGTGTTTCATGACTGGTCTCAGAGAGAAAATAAATTCTGTGCACCTGACTACTGGAAGGAACATATTGATACAGCATGGTCTTTTGATTATAGTGAGGGAAGCCAGGCATACTGCGATATTTCATGATCTTTTAAAGTCCTAGGGGGCAGAATCTGTTTAACTCCTGCAGGGGAGGAAAAGCAACATTGCTTAACTTTCAGCCACATTCATAAAGTTGAAGAGAAATGATCTCACAGAAAATCAGTCTTCATATTTTACTGGAACTGGTACCTATTCTTGGTCTGAAAATCAAGAACCAAATACGGTTAGAAGGGAAAAAGGGGTTTTAACTCGGTATTTATTTTAAGGATCCTTGGTGCACCCCGTCCAGGTGGAACACGCTGGAATGCACATCCAAATGCACACCCACAATAGTTCAGGTGTAACATTATAGGCCTTGCCAATTAGCAAATCTGTCAAAGATTCCCCAGTGAGAGGCTGAGTGAACCCCCCTCCCCGAGGAACTTTCCCCCCCTGGACAGGCCTATCTCAGTTTACAAAATGTGTTCCAGAGAAGCCCTCGGTGTCTGAGGCTTCTGAGATGTTTGGTCTCCTGGCTTAAGGGAATATTGGGTCTGTGCTGGTTATCAAAGCTGAAGAATGAGAAGTGTGTGGGCTAAAAGGCCCTTAAGAATACATAAAAGTTATACAAAAGAGTATGTAAAGGGGATATATATATATATGAAAGCAAAATCATCCTCATGGCATCAGAACTATCTCGATTTTTCTTGTTTTAGACTTTCCCGAGAGAAGGATCCAGCAGATCTCTGTGGCTCAGTAGGGTGGATGCCCTTTTCTATGCCACAGCCCCTCCACCCATTGGCAGGAATGCTCAGAAAGCACTTAGGGATTAACATATTCTCTCCTGTCGTGGTTTCACTCCTGCGGTTCCACAATCCCCAGCCACTGTAAGCAATTACCGCTCGTGTCAACCGAAGACTGAATTAGATTCAGTGCATTCAGGAGGCAAGGATCAGGAACTGAGCTCATAATGAAAGGGACCAGCCACTCTATTTTTCAACCCAGCTTTGTTCAGACTTCTGATGCTTGAACACCCACAGGAGGTGTGCTGAAGCTCAGCTGAGGCATCGGCATAATTATGCTGTATAATGTTGTCTTTCATTTTTCACCCAAGAAAGAAGCGCAAATCAATGTTGCTGCAGTGCCATAGTGATCTGAAACATGATTTCAGACAGCCAGAATTTCTCTTTAAATAAAGAACAGGTTACAGATAGGACCAACACAGTCCCTCGGCTCTGAAAGTAATATTGAAACATGAGAGCAGAACTCTTTAATCTACCCAGTGGAAATACTTTTTTATCAAAAACCTGAGAAACAGAATCTGCCACATTTACATTAAACAGAAGTCTTACGTGAGATAGAAAGATAATATCATGAACAGCAGTAAGTGGGATTTGTCTTTTGGGAAAAAGTGAAACAACCTATCTCACAATTCTTATGTTATAAATAACTCTTCAACCTTGCCCATCACAGTACTCTTATATGGAATCAGATAGAAATTGCCATTTCATGTATATTTCTTTTCCAAAATTTGTTCAGCATCTTCTGGGACTTGGGCAGAATATTTGCTTCTTTCACTGCCTTCAGCACCTTTTCCCATAATATTAATTCAACAACTTAGAGCATCAAAAAAGATCAGAGACGTCATTAATCCAAAGAGTTTTTCTTTCTGCCTTGCTCCTGACTAGGCTTTTGTAAGGCTCATAGAATAAAAAAATAAAATTAAAAAAAAAAAAAAGGCAAAAAAGGAAAAAAAAGGTCCTATTACCTCTCCTCATCCCATACCCTGAAAAATTTTATACAGACAGGTTTAAGGCAGGCTTTTTAGGCCATGAATAAAACTAACGGTCAAACACAGGATTGAAAAATTAGATTGAAACGTTCTTTAATATCAGCATAAGAGTGGTAGAGTGGCAAAAGTTATCACCAAAATGAAATAAATTTATTTATTTGGGAATTTCTCTCTTTCTGGAGTATAAAATGGTGAGACATAAACAGGTTACCTAAGAACAGTAAATCTTAAACATGCTGTTGCAGAAAAATAATAAAAGAAGGACATCTCTTTGTAACTTAGAAGGTAATGAAGGAAAGTTGTTTTTTTTTTTAATTGATTTTTGACATCCAAGCTATTATTTCAAAAGCATGAAGAAATATGGATACAGTAGAGCCTGAAAAAACAGGTATTTCTAAATGCTAGATTAAGATATTTTGAACAATTACAGTGAAGACAGCAAAGTTATCCACCTGGTGTTCATTCCTCATCACTTGAGGTTGCTCAATTTCTTAAATATTTTTTAAAATTATATCAATGTTTTTAGCTTTCTTCTGTTTGCTTTCAGCAATGCAGTGTTCTAACACCATAAGACACAACCATCAAATCATCAGGCATAGGCAATAACTTGAAAATTCCTCTGTGAAACTCAGGTTTTTGTGGATATTCTGTGTTACTGCAGAGACTTGAAAGACTGATATAGTCCTTTTTTTGTTGGTGGTTTTCTTTTTGGTTGCAAATAACATAATAAAATCTCTCGATTCCCATTTCCCATTTACTTAGAAACAGAATTGTATTTAACAATTGCTCTCCGCTGTTTTGAGACATAATACTAGTAGCAAATACAAAAATATTACATATGCATTTTCACTGTCATTATCTCTGAGCCCTTTTCTTTTATCTTTTTAAGGTGTAAATGGCAACTAGCTTCTGTAGGCATGCCAGATGCCAAAAGCTTAATGTCATAAAAAAAGTTTAAAAACTTCATTGCTTTTGTTTTACAGGCCATCACCACTGATGTTGTTATCAATAGATAAGAAATCAAAGCAACTGAAACAAATTCAGGTGACACTGTTTAATAAACATCCTTCAGAAAACATTTTAAAATGCAATATAAAACAGTGTTAGTATCATTTAAAAAAAAATAAAAATTATATCCAGAAACTAAAATTCCAGAGCAGACTTCCAAAGGTTGTTGAGAGATTAAGAAATTTTGATTTTCAGTGGAGCTGGACATGACCAAAGAGCCTGCATGACAAAAATAAGTGAATACCTCGTCTAGATATTTTAATTTGTATATACCATGTATTTTGTATGTCGATATTCTTAAGAAAATCAAAGGATACTAGTTCTCCTTTAAGACTATGGTATTTAGAGGCAAAAAGGTAAATATAAATAAATATATATTAAATATATATGAAATATTTCCTGGGAGACACTGAACATAGCAAGAGAATTTTCATTTGTTGTTGATGTTTTGTTGAGGTTTCCAGGTGTAAATGACTCGTTATTAGAAATGGGACAAAACTGGTGGAATACCTCAGCAAATACCAGGGTTAGCAATAATTTTCACCTGTTTGGCTGATCTATTTTTCCTTGTGTACCCAGGCCAGAAAAACCAGGTGGATGGTGGTGACACCATTTACAACAAAATAATAATAAAAAAAATCAACGAAACAAAGAAAGGAAAGCTCTTCACTGTGTTTTTCCGATTTTGCTCTCATTTTGCCAGTTTGGAAGACGTAAAATTTGGAAGACGTGATACCATTTAAGGCCAGGCAAATAAAATTACAATTAATCTCAGTACAATGAGTATTAAGACATATAAATACATTTGACTAGTGACTTGAATGCTGAATTCAGATTTACATATGTCCAGAAAGACCTTTAGTTTTACTTCCAGTGTAACAGAAATATTCAGGACTGCTTACTGAAGAGCATGAAAAATAAGAGTTAATTAATGAAAATTGTTGTATGATGATTTTTTTTAGATTAGAGAATTTCCATAGACAAAGCTAACTGAAAGAAGCCTTTTAAATAGAATTTTGATTTTTTTTATTTTGATTTTCTTTTATTCTCATGAAACCCACTAGCTCTTAAAAATATTTTTGGTGTAAATAGAAGGAAAAAAAAAAAAAGAAAAATATTTTCCAGCCAATAGTAATGACCGCAGAAAGGTGTATTCCTTGTCATCTTAGAAACAAGACTAATGTGAAATTTCCTAAAACTGAAAAGTGCTGAAATGCAATCAATCAGAAAGGTTCTCACAGTAAACATGAAGCAATTTTGGGTAGGATTGCAGCCATGCTCCCTGTGAAATCATCTTAGCACATTTTCTAACTATGACAATATTTTTCTTTGACAAGGCACTTTACACTGTCTTCTTATATTGTATTTATCACAAGCCTGCTGCAATCTAGAGATAAAACTAACTTTATTTGGTCATGCAGAGAGGAAAAAAATCATAGCAGATTTAACTTTGCTCATTTTTTCCAACACAGGCTGATATTTTACAAAACCGAGCATAATGCTTTGCAAACATGTTCCAAAATGTCTCATAATTACCTACTGAATGAAGCATACAGTGACTATACCTTAATTAATTTGCATCTAAACCAAAAGTTTGCAAGTTTCTGGTATTGAAATAAAGATGAAGGTCATTATCGATCTGCTGTAATTGTTGTTAAATTATCTGTGATTTCAGTTTTGAGTATCATAGTAGAAAAAAAAAAGAAATAATGAGATCATATCACACTTTCCCTTATGTATTATAGAATGACAGAACAGTTGGGGTTGGAAGGGACCTCTGGAGCTCATCCAGTCCATGCCCCTGCTCAGGCAGGGTCCCCTGGAGCAGTGACACAGGAACGTGTCCAGCTACAGTTGGGATGTCTCCAGACAGGGACACTCCAGGCCCTCCTTGGGCAGCTGTTCCAGGCCTCTGCCCCTCCATGGACACAAGTTCTTCCTCCTGCTGGGCTGGAACTTGGTGTGCTTTATTTGATGGCCACTGCTCCTCATCCTGTCCCTGGCACCGCTGAGCAGAGCCTGGCCCCATCCTCTGGCACCCCTTGGAGGTGTTTGTATGGATTGATGGGATCCCCTCTCAGCCTTCCCTTCTCCAGCCTGCCCAGGCCCAGCTCCCGCAGTCTCTGCCCCTCACAGAGATGCTCCAGACCCCACATCACCTCTGTGGCCTTGCCTGGAGCCTCTCCATCAGCTCCTGGTCTCTCCCATCCTGAGGAGCCCAGGAGTGGCCCCAGCACTGCAGAGGTGCCTCAGCTGGGCAGGGCAAAGGGGCAGGATCCCCTCCCTCACCTGTTGACCACTCTTTTCACCCCCAGATCCCACTGTCCCTCCTGGCCCCAGGACACTCTGTCAGCTCCTGGTCACCTTCTCCCCCACCAGCACCCCCAGGTCCTTCCTGCAGAGCTGCCCCAGCAGATCCCCCCAGCCTTTGCTGGCCCTGGGGGTTGTTCCTGCCCAGGGACAGCACCTGCACGTGCCCTTGTGGAAAGAACCTCACTGGATTTCTCTCCACCCAGCTCTCCAGATTAGCAAGAGCTGTTGTATTGGTTGGGAGATACCTGAGTCTCACTGATAGTAGCAAACGCCATTAAACTCTGCCGTGCTGAAACTCCCTGCCATACGCAAATTTTAAAATTAAGTTGTCTTTTATTAACATTTCCTCCTTTAAACTTCCTACTTGATTCAGTCTAATGCACAAAAAAAGAGGAGTCTTAAATTAAGTCCAGAGGCTTAGTACTTCTGAGGCAGAGCAGAGGCAATTTTAGACTGGCTTATTCTTCATATCCGTTCAATTAACCTCTCAGAGCTTTAGAACAAAAGTCAGCGTGATGGGTGTCATTTGAATTGAACAAATGCCATCTTGCTGTCAAAGTATTGACTCACATCAGCCATTCCAAGCCAAGATCAGGACTTTAAGTGAGATGGACAAACTGAGCTAATTGTTGGTATTTCAGAAGCCTTACCTCACAGGCTACGCGAAGCTTGACGTTTGACAAGCTCTTCCAGCTTGTCTGAAGCTGTAACTCTCAAAATGGCCAATGTCGTGTGCAAAATCAATATTTTGACTTTTTTTGGGGATTGGCACCTTGGTGTTGGGGCTTCTCAGGTTGCTCAGAGAAGCTGTGGCTGCCCCTGGATCCCTGGAAGTGTCCAAGGCCAGGTTGGACAGGACTTGGAGCACATTAATTTTATCTCTGCCATACACCATTTCACCTGAAACCAGATGAGGGCTTTTCAGCAAATATTGGGCAAAACCCTTCACAGTTTTTCCAGTGCCAGAATCTGATGTTTCTTACCTACTCGTTACAGGGTAAAAGGTGCTTGAGCACAAACTTTCAGGGTCACCTTTTTTCCAGACAAGTCTGTGATAACCAGCAGTGAATTTGGACACATTGGAAATCCGTGGTAAGGCTCAAACTGAGTCTAAGGGGACCAGAATTCCAGCATTTCTGTTTTATCCTTTAAGTGGTAGATCATTTTATGTGGTATCTCAAAAATTCTTGTATCTGGCACCTAAGATGCATGGAAACTCTCAAAATTCCCTAGATTACAGGAGTTTTTAATAGGTTTTTTGAATATTGAGGGCCTTTTAGTTTGATCAGATTGGCTGACCAAGCTGAGGTGAATGGAATTATCTATTACTTTGGTTTCCCTTCATCTGTGACCTGTAATATTAAAGTTCTTATAAACCAGAAAGTTTTAATAAAAAATCTATCATTTGCTAACTCAGGCAGAGGATCCAGAAGGTTGCCATTATCACAGTTGCTGTTGATAATGGTATTTTGTGTATTTATCATCAGCCACAAGAAGAATTCTGGTGAAGGATGTTTGAATAAGAAAAAGTGAATATCTGGTTTAGTGTAAAATTTTAGCTGTCTTAAATCCCTTCTATTTTCACGTTTTTCCAAAAGAATGAAGGAGTTCCAATTTATGTAAAGATGAAAGAAAAAAATATCAATTTCACTTTGAAACTCCAGGAAACTTGAACTGCATATCCAGAGCTGTTCTATATGCCTGTGGAATGGAAACTCAGCAATGAAACACAGAAAAATCTCAAAACAAAGGAAAAAAAATCCCAACACACTTTGATGCATCATAGAAGGAAATGCTTTCCCAGATATTTGGTCTGTAGCCCTGAGCAAAACTGCAGTTTTTCCTCGGAATTACAGACAGAGCTCTGGATATTGCTACTAAATTTTCAAAAGATGTTGATAAGTTGTGTCTTGGTTTTTGCTTCTCTTAAAATGTCAGATAATTTTGACATTGCAGTTGGTTATAGGTTTCACTATAATTTAAGAGGTAAGAAAAATTAGAGCCTGTGAACAGTTTTCCATATCCAGACTTGCACAATTTTATTGTCCCGCCACTTGGAGAACTATTCTGAAGCATCAATAGGATGACAAAATTGATTCAAAACTTATATAACAGCACTGATAGGCTTTTATTATCTTATTGTTGGTATTTTGACCTAACAGCACATTTGCAATGATTGTGCTTTGTAAAGAACCTTGGAGCATCAAGATATTTCAAAAGCCCTTTTTTTAAAAAAAATATTTTATTTGTAAACTATTATCTGTTAAAAAGAAATAAATATAGAGTAGATTCTGCTTGTTAACATGAAAAGTGCTGAGATTAATAGAGGGTTAATGTCTTTAATAATTTAGAAACTGACCTCAAAATCAATTTGTTTGACTTTACACTACTTTATCGTCCAGGAATTTAATTTGCACTTCTTTCCACTGGAATGAAAAGTGTTAATCTCCTTCATTCCCTCTGATTTTGAAAATACAAAGGGTTTATTCACATATTTCAAACAAATATTTCTTGTACTAAAATATTGGAGATCAAACTGATAAGGGTTGGATAGAAATTTTTGGCAATGTTAGAAAATTATGGATAAATATATGGATATATGTGATAGCACAGAACACAATGCATGTGAGAGCAGAACATTATCAGAAATATCCTTTTGTTTCAAACTGCCATTAATTAATCTGCAGAGTAAATGTGGGGTCATTTATAAGCAGAGAGATTAATAAATTTTGTGCCCAGTCTTTACAGGAGAAGTGCAGAAATCCCTGAAGAGATTTCCTGTTAATGCACAGTGCTCCACCTGTGTAAACAGGCAAACAGAGCTCAAGAGTCTGACATTTAATTACAAAAAACAAATAAGAAGATTCACACCCAGGGAGCGAAAAATGCATATTTAAACAGTGAGAACTTGCTTCAAAGTGAAATACGACCCTAATGTTAGGAACTGTTTTTTCATAGGCATTATAATCCCTAATACTGTTGATTTCCAGGCCGTTTAGATTTAAGGGACAGGTGCCAGGGTTTTCAAGAGCAAGGATCAGTGTCTGGATTTTGTCAAGAGCCCCAGTGCTGGCTAAATGTGGCCAGCACGCTGAGACCAGTGCAAACAAATTTGTGACTGCGAACTCTCTTTTCATGCCAACTTAGCTTCCTTTACATACTCTTAATAATTAAAATCCATATTGATAGGATCACTGGATCAAGCAAATCAGTCCATATTTTAGTTTTATCCAGTTTTTAGTGCCATATTTTTCATTATCCCCTTCTATTGCTTCCTTTTCCCCCTTCTATTGCTTCCTTTTTTTTTTGTCCTCCCCCTAGATCTCAGTTTTTGGAAATTTGGCTTTCAAACAGTGATGAGACCACACAGGTTCCCCTGGGAGAACTGCGTGTTATTGATTATCAAGACTCCTGACCATAGCTTGAGGCAATAACTATGCTTGGGTGTTCGCAATCATGAGTCAAAATCCTAAAGGAAAAACTGGCACTGAACCGGATAAGCAGATTATTGATAAGGAGAATGGGTGATGGAAATTCTCTCCATGGAGTCAGACAAGGATTTGGACTCCCCAGAAAAGCCTCATGGTGCTTGTTGGGCTTTGTGCATGAGACTGACCCACCACAGGTGCCTTTCAGTGAACTTGAAACCAAAACCAACTCAAGGGTCTATGCCTGAAAGTGAATATTTCATGAAAACTCTTCCTATAACCTCACTGGAGTTTCCTCCTGTAACTGAGGTCCAAGCAAGCGTAGAGAGAGAGAAAATAGCACTCTGGATGGAAATAAAAGATTGGACATACGTGCAAACCCTTGCTTCATTTTAGGTTTGGTGTAGTTTTTTTTTTGGTAAAAAAAAAAAAATGAGAAAGAGAAGTATTAGAACATGAACAAAAGTGCAAAGAGAGCCAAATTTTGAGAAATTACTGCTAATTCTATACTTCAGAGTAAAAGTCTTTTTCTACTTTCAGTGTTTCTCTGCTTTCACCACTGAACTACTTTACTTATTTGTGTGCTTGATGGATTCTTCTCCAAAAAGAAGCTATTACAAAATCAATAGAAAATTTTTGGCTGTGTGAAAGGTTTGCATAACTGTAGAAATCTACAAAATATAGGGTAATGGAAAAACCAAATAGCAGGTTTCTAACAATAAAATTAGATTAATAGTTCCCATATCTGCAGTGCAGCATTTTATGATTCAATAACCATAATTTTATTACAAAAGTAAAGAACAGTAAGGGTATAAAGTTTCCAAGTAAGATTTAAATTAACATCCTCGCATCAAATGGGAAAGAGGATCAGAGTGTATCGAAAATTCTGATATCACTTTCGTTATTTATGACTACACTGATTTTTCAATTCAGTTTTTCTTACTTTTACCTCCTGTTCACTTGAAGGTAAAGGGGGGTCTAAAAAAATTTTCTTACTCTGAGCTTTGATGCTTTTTTAAAAGGGGAGAAGGCAGATCCCATAATATGAGGGCATATTTGACTTCTGTTTAAATTAATTGCTCCATCCCCCAAAATAAACCCCCTATGCATATCAGAAAGGGGATCACCCAAAAACCACACTTCTCCAGCTGCTTAATACCAAACTTCTACAATCTCATGATTTCTCAGTGCTTAGAAAGAGGACAGTTTTGGCTGTTTAAAGGTTCCTTAAGGGAGGCAGTTTAGTGTCATTTTTAGTTGACTAGATGGCTCCCGTTTAAGGACATTGTGGTGGAGCCTTGTTGACAGGCTTTGTTGAACCTGAAAACTCATCCCACACTTCAAATACTGTGTCTCCTGGAATGGTCGAAGATTTCTGAGGAAAATTTGAGGAAAAGCCTATGGAAAGAGGATATGCATGTCTGGATGGTGTTTCAGGAAGGGAGCATTTGAGGTTGTGTAGTATAGATGAGCAGTTTTGGGAAATAAAACTTTTTGTTTGTTTGTGAGAAATATGAACATTTATGCACAATTTCTGAAATCCTTGGAAGGCAAGATTTTGGTCTAGCTACCTCTCATGGAGCAAAATCTGTTTGAGCAATTTCAGAACACGTATACCTTTTTTATTGCATTCTTCTTTCACCCTTCCCTCGGGAAATGACAATGAGAGAAAAAGACTTGCGCAACAAGAACTTGCACAGCTCAACTACTTTTTCCCCCCAAAACAGAAGAAGGCAAAAAATAGGGATTGCCAAACATTCTCCCAGCCTAAAAACAAACATTTTCAATCAATTCAAAATGAAGTGTAAATGCAAGTTAATTTCTAACTTGTTTATGAGACAAGGCTGAAGGGCGATGAAGGGTAGTTAAATTCTTCCTCCAGATGTATGCAGCTCCTTTACAGAGCTGATGTTGCTGCACAAGAAATCATGTGTTCTGTGCAAACTGTCAGGAAAAAATTCTGGAATTGTGAGTTGAATAAATAAAATCACAAAAATTAAATTAAAATGTTAATATTTGAAGAAAATCACTTAATTTGATGGTATTCCTAATATTTTCTGGGTCAAGGAGGCTAAACCAGGCCATTTGTATCTAAGACACACATTTTTTGTAAACATCTCCATAATAACTGAAATATAATATTGACGTACATTTAGCCTTAAATATTGCAAGTTAAAAGTTTATTTTAAAGTATAAAAGTGTAAAAGAGTAAGTATAAAAATATGAAAGCTTTCTAATCACTTTGTTGCTAGTTGTTTAAAATACGACTATTGAAAATACAGGCAAACATGCCATTATTGGTGCCCGTTTTTCTGCACATTTAAATGCAGATGTTGCTACAGCACTTTGGAGATGCCAAGCAGGAAAATTTAGAGAAGTCCTACTCCTTGTTTCACAATGTCACTTGAAAGTGCTAAGATTTGGCTGTAAACGACACTTTGTCAAAATCATATTGTCTAATATGTTGTTAAATTAATCCTTTTTTTGCTGTAATTTTAAAGACAATGTGTTCAGTGATAATTATCTTCTATTAAATAAGATACATATATATTCACAAAAATGGTTGCAACAACTCCAGGCTGCTATTCATTTTTAGGTGTTAAACTGCAATTTCTAATCAACCTTGACTTGGATGGAGCACTTTTTAGGCAACATCCACTATTCTAACCCCTGTGGTGTAATTATACCTCAACAACTCTGCAGCCATGTATATAATAAAGAAGCTTTTGTCCTTGTCCTTGGACAAAGAACTGGGAAAATGGAAAACTGTCCTCGTCCTTTAGGTGAGCTTATTCTTTTAAATTTATCCAGAAAAGGTACTCTCTGAGGTGGGACTGAAGGAGGATGAGATTTTTATTTTAATGCTGACATCCTTCAAGATTCTTACTCAGTAGTAAGTTTAGAAACTGAAATTATGACTTAATGTAACACCAAATACATTCTAAAACCACTTTTTTTTGCAACATCTTGAATATTTCTTCTATTTTTCCTTTCCTTTCTGACTGTATAAAAAGGTGATGTGAAGATATGACACTGTGATCTCAACATGACCGGGTAAAAGACTGGCTTTGATGGTGCCACGTGTTTAGGATGGGTTTGGGTGACACTGCCTGAACACACTTCCATAGGAAGAATACTTATATTATTCCTACAAATACATAAATGCTGCAACTTTTAGTAATTCTCTATTTACTTAAGTAGGGAGCTGAAACTAGGTGCCCATGATCTGATAATTTAAAGCCTTTATTTGCTCGTACGTTGGCAAATGTGCTTTCTTTTCACATTCCCCCCACCTCAAATCCTAATGCACTGCAATTTCAGATAGCTGAGTATTCGTATTTCTGTGTTTTCAAACCTATCCCTGAAGACATGGCTGGCTAGAAACCTTTCTATTTTACTTGCAGCTCCAATATTTTCCTGCTCTATGCCCAGATGCGATGATAACAGTGGTGATGAATTGCATTGCAAAAGTTTTTGTGGTTTTTAACAGTTGCTGAAGCTGTTCTGATTCTTCATTTTTATCTAAGCAGCGTTTCTTGAGCTCCCAAGTGATCTTTATCAAAGGTGCGCAATAACATCTGGAGTCATCATCTAGAAATGAAGCTGTGAAAAAAAGAAATTGTCTTTTTCAGTCTCTCTGATCTCAATCTGCCAAGATGAGCCTGGGATAATGCATTCTATTTTACTGTGCTTCAATAAGGCCTTTGTAAATAAAAAGCATTTATTACTGTCCAAGTCATATTGAGAATTAGACACAAGTAACAAGGTACAGTCCTAGAAAGATGATTTGCCTCCTAAATGTTTTAAATACTTTCCTATTATCCCAGAAATGGGCAACAAACTGGCTCCATTTCCTTACCTGAGACTTCAGCTGAGTGTATGAAAATCTGTATCCATTCCTGGACAAACAGGGTTCTTTCGTCTTTGAGGTTTGAGGGGTTTTGATTGCAGATTAAGAAAAAACCCCAGCATTTTAATTGTGTGTAATTTAGCCAGGGAAATGCAGTGCACCTCAATCCAGTTTTATATTCTTTAAGCTTCACTTATCTTTGTGTCATTTTGTAAATTCCATTGCCTGTGTTAAGCACCTGAGAGTTTTTCTGCCACAAACATGTGCACAGCTGGGGTGATCTCCACATTTGCTCCAGTTGAGTTGTACTGCACCCAAAAACCCTTGCAAGAAAACAGAGAAAAGCTGAACAAAATGCCCCAGTGGAGCTTGTGATGATCAACGCATCACACATGATAATAGTACATGCGGCAGTGGTGATCCCACATCTGGGATTTTCCTGCAGCAGCTCCCAAACTTTATAGCACAGAAAAAGGTTTGGGTAACATCTGAAGATTTTGGATTCCAACCAGAGAAGAATTCTGAAGATAATGAGGACTTGTCCACTGGAAAAAAAAAAACNAAAAAAAAAAAAAAAAAAACAAAAAAAAAAAAAAAAACCAAAGAGAACCAATAAAACAACACAAAACCCCAAGAAACAAACAAATAAACAAAACCTCAGAAAAAGTAAAAAGCCCTGTAATACCTCTGTGTGCACAGGAAACCAAGCAATTAAACAAAATGGATATTTCATCTCCGTTTTACCTGTGAATACACAAGTTTCTAGTGGAAATTTCTGCCTCCACTTATGCCACAGTGATAATAGTGAGAAGAAAGACAGGAGAGTTTTCTCATCGTTCAATCCCTCTCAGAAAGGTGTGACAACTTAGCCAATGTATTTTAAAATCAGAGTAAGGATTAAGAACTTCAAAGATCAAGAAGAGTCAGTTCACACTAATTTTGCAGTTCTGTTTTTTTCCCATACTGGTCTTAATCCATAGTATCACTCTAAAAGGAGGCTGAGTCCCCAAACTCTGAGTGAAGGGAATAGAACAAAATGCCTGCTAAAATCTACCTATGAGTGAGGGTCTGAGTGACTGACAGTGACAAATTCAAATTCAATGTTCCTTTTTTTTTTTTTTGCAAGAACATGAAGATATTTCTAGAACTTATAACAGTTTCCTGAGAGAGGTAATGAGAAAATGCTTCTTAACATTTTTATTCTGTGTGCTCACTCCAAATTTTCAGGCATCTATGAGATACTGCCTTCAATAATTAAAGTTGGAAGAAACTAAGTTTTGTGTTTGTCATGTTATGAGCAGCCAAAAAAAGAGCATTGGTCACATTCTTAATTTTGTGAATGAGCCGCTCTGGCTTTGACTAGAATTATAAAATCCAATTCCTTCCAATTAAAATCTTGCCAGCTGAGATTGTTTCCTGTGTTTGTAAGTTCTGCACAGAACAAAATGTGCCTGTTCTTCATCACTGGACACCTCAGAGCATCCAGGGCAAGGTGCAAGGTGCTGCCTAGAGATGGATCGAGGCTGGGGATGAGCAACCCAAGTGTAGCCCTGGGAGATGAATTTGGGGCTCCTGGTGGGTTAGATGGGATATTGGGAAGGAATTGTTCCCTGGGAGGGTGGGGAGGCCCTGGCACAGGGTGCCCAGAGCAGCTGTGGCTGCCCCTGGATCCCTGGCAGTGTCCAAGGCCAGGTTCCATACCTTGAATTCTACACTTTGCTAATAAAATTTGAACTTTCCTGCTTATTACTTAATTGTGTCAATAACCATTAAATATTTTTATGTTACTGTTAGTGATGAATAGTAACAGTGACTGAATTAAAATCATTCATTCTGAAATTTTAATTTCAGTTAAGGTTTCATGAGAAAATGCAATCATTTAAGCTGCAAGTATTGTAAGTAAGAATTATTTTGAAATTATGGGTCATAGGTGATAAGAAAAATTTGGAATCAGAAACTAATTAGGTTCTTTTGATGCCATGATGCTTTTTTGCTTTTTATATATACCTCCTTTATATACTCTTTTATATAACTTTTATGTATTCTTAAGGGCCTTTTAGCCCACACACTTCTAATTCTTCAGCTTTGATAACCAGCACAGAGCCAATATTCCCTCAAGCCAGGAGACCAAACATCTCAGAAGCCTCAGACACCGAGGTCTGCTCTGGAACACATTTTGTAAACTGAGATGGGCCTGTCCAGGGGGGGAAAGTTCCTCGGGGAGGGGGGTTCGCTCAGCCTCTCATTGGGGAATCTTTGATAGATTTGCTAATTGGCAAGGCCTATAATGTTATACCCAAACTATTTTGGGTGTGCATTTGGATGTGCATTCCAGCATGTTCCACCTGGATGAGGTGCACCAAGGATCCTTAAAATAAATACTGAGGTAAAACCCCTTTTTTCCCTTCTAACCGTATTTGGTGCTTGATTTTAAGATCAAGAAAAGGCATCACTTTGAGGGTGCAAATTTAATACTTCTTTTCCTTAGGAAAAGTGTTTTCTAGTGCAATGGCTCTACGTTTTATTCCAATGCTGATTTGCACCATTTTTGAAATTTCTGCAGGGTACGCTTTTCCTGAAAATTATTTTTAAAGGGTTAAGATGTTAAAGCAATACCATGGAATATATCATGCATGAGTTTCATGTTTCTTTACTGAGGTTCCAGAACAAAAGATGTTGTAGTGTGTAGTGAGGGGGAAAAGGAGCTTGAGGAACATGGGCAGAATGGGGACAGGAGGTTTTCCCTCACAACAAAATAAAGAACAATAATTCCCTACACCTTTAAAGACTTGGGTTAAGGTTTTTATCTCTGCATTTTATTAAAGATGCTTATAAATTTCATGATGCTGCTGCCCAGAATAATGGAGTAATATAACACTGCTACTACTAAACATTATTATTCCCAAGGACTCCATGTAATCAATTCCCGTTGATTTGAAAATTTACTATGTATAAAATATTCTCCAAACCTTTTTAGCAAGAATTCCATCTGCATGGGCTTTAAGGTTTGTCAACATTGAGTTCTTCCAGCAGACCATCAAAGCACATGAAGTTTTACCTTGCACTGAACTTTCTTTTCACTAGAATAATTTAGGCATTTTGCATAAAATTTTTCTTCTATCAAAATTTAAAATGTGTGAACAGTAGAAAAATCTTAGAATCTCAGGAAATAGCTCAGGGAAGGAAATATTTAACACCTACTTAAATTTTTCAGATTTTCAGACCAATAAGTGTCAAACTGGTCAGATTTCTATATTTATCCAAAGCCAATTATTCATTGCATCAATAAATTAGTATTCCCAATTCAGTAGTGTAAAGTTTGCGTTGATTTGAACACAAGGTCTGAGAATTTTGCCTTTGAGTCCAGGTGTCCTATTCAGATCTTTTTCCCAGAATTTGAGCCTAAATTTAGATTTTTTAATGGCAATAGGGGAAACTCTTGGTACGCATAATTTGTGGTAAGCAAAGACATTCAGAAAACAATGGATTCAGGCAATTTGTTTTGGTTTCTTTGTGGTTTTGTTTGTTTGTTGTGGGTTGGTTTCTTTTTCACATCTCTGTTCAGGATAAGAACAAGATAATAAAATTGCCAGCAACAATTTCCAAAAATTCAGCGAGTCAGTTTATGATTCCCTGTGACACACAAAAAGCATCTTCTAGCTCCTACAGGATCATAATGATAGCATTTATAATTCTACTAGCAGATGTTTCAGAAGGGAAGGGCTGTATCAAAACCACAGGGTTTTGCAAGGCTCTGCACCAAGTTCTAAACTGAAGAGAAAATGCAGAAGATATGGACTTAAATATGTCACATCATAGTAAAGTGTTTAAGTTTTCTAAGCCTAAATTCACATTTTCTAATGTTACATCACCAGCTATCAATAAAATAGGCAGTCTGTCAATAAGATTTTATCACTTTTCCAGTGTGCTACTTTTCTTAACACCTCCTGCATGAGAGGCTTTTTGCCTGTGTGTAACACATTTGTTCATTTCTGTTTGCTATTTACTTACAGAAACAGGAAGAGTATTTGGAAAATTTAAGATTAGCATTAGCATTAGGAAGGGAACAATCTTGTTATCGTACCCTCTCCTATGCCTTGTGAAAGGATTAAAACATATCTTTTGCTCTGCTGGTTTTAAAATTGCTTTTTCTCAGCCTTTTATTCGAGTTATATCTCCGTGAGTAGATGTGGTCTTTAAGTCTCAAATACATTACTCAAATGTATACGCAGAATATTTCAAACTGTCCCTGCTCATGTTTCAAAAAAACCCCATCATGGTGTTTTTGATATTATTTTAACTTTTTGTTCCAGGCCTTCCATCTTCTCAGACACACCTGGGGCTAAAATAATTTTTGAATGAGTCAGAACAAAGTTAATTCAAAATTAAAGCCAGTGTTATTTCCCTGGAATTAGCTTATTTAGTTGCTTATTTAGATGCTGAGGTGTTACCCCTTTATATATTTACCTCTTCCTGCTTCAAGCTGATGCTGCACTGAGCAGGACCACGTGTGAGATGGAGGGGAGCAGCAATGGTGAAACAACCAGTGTTTGCATCTTTAAGCATTGCAGCCTGTGCTCTGCCTTTATGGCTCTATTTCACATGTGTGTAATGAAAAGGCTGCTATTCCTAGACATGAATAGAACACCTCTTTAATTAATGGTTTTAATATGCAGCTTCTTTCCTTCAGGAAATCTGTTATTCTCTGAGTAACTGCTCAGCCTGCCGAAGCAACTGGGTGCAGGCATCAGCATGTATGATGAAATAAAAGAGCAAATAAAGCTCTTGCTGTTTAAAAGCAGCCTCTCAAACAAGCATGACTCCTCTCCTGCCTGCGTGGAGTGTGCTGACTGTAATTTCAAACAATTTCAACATTTAGGATGCCTTTAAGCCTTGGTTGTGTGCTGAATATTTGGCCAAGTGCTGTTAAGAGTCTTCTTCCAACTTGGTGTACAAAACAGATGCAGCAACGCAATTAATCTTAAAGTAATTGAAAGGGCAGAGCAGAGCCACAAACAGTAACAGAGCATTACTTTCCTAACTGCATAATAATAAAGCAATTCCATGTGTGTGCCATTTTGGGTCCTGATGAGACTGGTAATTCCTGATTTTCCATGGGCAGTGAGTGACTCTTTGCAAATGAAGGCCCACGCTGACAGTGTCTACAGTTCAAAATTGTTATGTTACATTAAGCAGCACTGTGTTCTTGTGCCTTATTAATTATGGGGCCTCTCACTGATCCTGTGATAGTTTTCCCCTCACTTTGTGAAAACACAGCTTCTTTCTAAGGAGCCCATCATGCTGAAGCAGCTCATTAACTTCAGCCTTCCTCTCTGTTTGAAACGACAGGCTTTGCTAACTAACTTTAGATGTAAGGTAATAAAGTTTTATCTCTTTTCACAGTAATCCAAGGCAGTTCATCACACACTGCACTTGCAGACAGAAAGCTAAACAGACTCGAGCGCATCAGGAATCCTCTGTACATCACATGCCCACAGAAATCTAATTTGAATGAGGGAAATTGCTTAGATCAAAACTCACAAAAACTCGTGTTCCCCAGAGATAACGGAGCTTTTCTCTCCCATCTCTCCAATCTTCTCAATTTAAAAGGCCTGAAACTTCATCTCCTAGATTTTTTTTTATATTTTTTTAAGCTCATTGCACACTCATTTCACACGAGGCTGGACTTTTCTGTAGGAGGAGTGGTGTGAGACAGACAGAAGGTCAAGATGCATTCCCATGACTTAAAGAATAAACTGTTCCCAAGGGCGTGGTGAAAAACAGATGAATGAAGTGAGGAAATAAATTTTGTACATCTCAACAACAACAACAACAGCAAAGTAGGTTGAAATAGCATCAGTCTTATTTGTCTGTTTCTACTAATGAGTTCTGTTTCAGAGCACAGTGCACCTTCAAGCCAGTCACCTCACTGCTTTCACTTACACTGAGGTGTTTTGGGCCTCGTGCTTAGTGCAGTGTGCATTTTTGGAAGGCATTCAGTGTTAAGATCTGATTATTAAACAGAGAGAGAGATGCCTCTGCCTTAATTAAAGCACAAACGAGACCATATGCTGAAGTCAGTAGCACAGATTTTGTTTAACAGCAAATGTGAGGTAGAGAGGGGGATAGAAAGAGAAAAGAGAGGGGAGGGGGATAGAAAGGAAGAGAGAAAGAGGCACCACAGCAGAAAGGTGCTCAATACTCTTGTGGATCCAGTGGCAGAATAATGCTAAAATCTGAGCTTTGGCCTCCACCCGTCTGACCCAGCCTTGTTTACTCCTCCTTAGACCTGAGATATTTGGAGATAGTACCACCTTCAACATATTTCAAGCTCCTGTCAGCTGATTTAACAGGAGGAACATTGGTCTGGGGCTGGGATTTAGTGGTTGTAGCTTCTTTATACAGTTTTCCAGAGTGGGCAAAATCCTTCAGTGATCTTAAAAGGACAATTAATATTTTTAAATTTCTTGCATTCAGTCAACAGCTTTGCTCCAGAAGCTCATCAAGTCCTTAGTGGAGATGCTGCTTACAGCTTGCTTGACATGTTGGTCAAAAAACAGCTCTGCTCTCCAGTCCCTACCACAGAAAGGTTCATCCAAAGACCCTGTGATGCCCTGAAATGGTTCTCATGCAACATGAGGGGCCATAAGTTGTGTACATCTCTCTTGCTGCTAGTTACTGAGAGCACTTAAACTGCTCTTGCGTCTTCCTCCTGCTTCTTCATCTTCCATTCAGGTTTCTGCTCTTCCCTTCTTATTCCACCTCTGTGGCTGCCCTGCTTTCCAGAAGTCCTTATGCCCCTTAGTGAAAGATAAATGGGTTTTTACTGATCCTTTATTTTTCCTTTTTGTCCCCCTAAACTTACTCTTGGGCCCGGGTATTTGCTTTCCCCACATTAAGAAAAGCAAGATACAAAGATGCTGCCTGAAAACCAAACAATTCAGTCTCTGCTGTGAGAACCAGAAGGTTTTAGACAGGGGGTTGTCTTGAGAGCAGGATTTCAAGTCTTGTGTTCCATGGCAATGCTTTATAAAACCTGATGTGATGGAGGTGGGGATCCTGAGCCAGAACTAACACAGTTTCAGCTGTGTCAGCTGGCAGCAAGCTGTGGAGACACCAAAGGAGGAGGAATCTCAGATGCTTCTAAGGGAGAGTTCAGGATTCCCCAGGAACACACACAAATCTGGAAGGCACTGCAGGTGCTGTTCCTGACACTTCAGCTTGGTCTTGTCAGCCTAGATACTCTCAAAGGAGATAATTTAAAGTGTTCAAAGCCTTTCTATTCATCTTATGTGGGTCATTCCTAAGCCTCTTGTAAGATTTTGAGCGTTGGTTCAGCTTAAGTTTAGGACTAAAGCTGGGAATCATCCTGCTGCCGGATTTGTGCAGATTAATAGCTTCAGTTCAGACTTCTGAGGTTGGATGAACTGGATTCCTTCAGCTGAAAATTGCTCAAAACGAGGATTCTGGTGTCCACCCCAATATTTTTGAGCATCTGGAAATGCCCTCAGGCACAGGGTGGGGTTGTTGGGGCATCTGGGCAGGGCCAGGAGTTGGACTGGATGATCCCTGTGACTCCGTTCTACCTCTGGATCTTCCATGATTCTATAATTCTATTTATTTTGTGAGAATAGTTTCATGAAGTGCTCTACACCTTTTCTAAAGGCTCCAAACAGAGGCCTCTCTGTGGGTTTCACAAACTGATTTTGGGTCCAGAAGAGAACTATTCCTACCCCACACTTTCCTCTGAGCATCTTATGGAATGTGGGCCCCACTGACCTTGAAAAGGACCACAGATTTCTACTGGTTTATGACTTTCAGTGACCCATTTTTGTTCTGTTAATCTAGAGCCCTTTCTGTTCCTGCTGGGCATTGCCTGAAAAGGCAAATTTTAAGAATCAGAAGAGAAGGGAGTTATTAAAGAGTTCACAGGTTGTTGTGGCCCTGCATAAGGCTCTGTTTACTTCCCAAATAACTCTTTTTTAGGGAATGGATTTACAGCCAGGGCTCATCCTCTGAGCTCTGCTGGTGTAGGAGAGCAAAGGCAGTTTCTGAGGTGGTAGAAACCCTGTCAGGTGCCAAAGAAGTGTCTGTGATCAGGCTGCAAGTTCCTGCCAATTCTACAAAAAACACTTGACCCCAGGATGAGGACAAATGAGTGTCTTAACTTATCAGTGGAAAAGGGGAAAGTTGTACATAAAGTCATCACCGATTTGGGCAATGAACACAGAGAGATGCCTTACCATGCTCAGGGGTGTACATGTAACCAAAACCAAAAGCTTTTCTGCAAAGAGATAGAAGAAAAAAAGAGGGACTGACTAAAGATCAATATTATCAGCATGTGCTTGATGTATCAAATCTTTGCCCAGTCATCAAAATTCATCATGTCAAGCAACTCAGAGGACACAGGGAGTAGGCACCAATTTTCCCTCTGGAGGAGGAGGACTCAGGACTTTTTCATTTATAAAGAACATTTCTCTCTGAAAAATTTTACATGGGCAAATCAAAGTTACTTCATTTATTTTCCTGAGGTGTTAAACCTGGTTCAGAAAAGAACACAGGCATAGCTGGAATTATTTTTGTAAATAACACATGGTGCAATTTATTCCTTTTCCTACAAAATTGACATCATTACAAAGTGCTGTGAGCTTTTCAAATTATGTGACAACTTTTCTGGTGCTTGGAAACAAAGACCCTCTTTTCTCTGGAAATATAAAATTGTCTGTATTAAGGAGGAAAATTGAGAGGTCTTACACTGGATTAACACTCCCAGTACCTTGGTTGCAGGTGTATATGCCAGGGTGATGAATAGCATGACCCAGCTATTTTCAAATTACTGCTTGTGATCCCATTTAGCTTGGAATAAGCTATGCCTGTGTGAAATGCCCTGTTATTTTCAATCTGTTCCATTTAGCAAATCGGCACTCTCTAGGAAGGGTGGTTTGATCATTCCTTACATGATCCTAATTTGCATAAATAGGAAATGTCCCTCTGTATGTCTTTCGAAGGGTGTTTGTTTTATTATCTGTTCATTGCTAGAACATTGTCAAGGCATTATAATCCTGGTCCTCATTATCTTTCTGGATTTTTATTGCCTTTTCTTTTTGTTTGGATATTTCCTTCTGCTATGAGGAAAGGAAGCCATAAAGAAATGAATGTTCTTAATAAAACTTGTGGGATTTTTTTTGTTTTTAAAATATATACAGCTGCCATAAGCTGAATAAAAATTAAAGTTATCTTGAAAACAAAACAACTGCTCTCACTAATAACACAAAATTGTTATCACTTCCCCAGAATTTTGCAGTCTGGAATCCTGTGACTGTATGAGAACTCTTGCTCTTGAAGACTGAATTAATTCTGCTTTAATGCTGTCAAACTAGCTCAGATTGGGTATTCTTTGAGCAGCAGTAAATACAGTCTCAGACACTAAGGGGAATTAAGTCTGAAAAAAAGAAAGCAGCAAATGTTTTTTCTATGACATAAGGCTGTCTAAGAGAGAAAACACTCTGTAGGGAAGTAAATTATTTGGAAATTAGGCAGTAGATTGAATATAACGTTTATTTAGCTGATTGGGCAGACAGCTACAAGAGGAGGAAATGTCTCAGGAGTCAGGTTCTCTGATACAGAAAATGGCTACAACTATGGATTCAGAAAAAAAAAAAAAAGGTTTCCCAACTGTATAAAAAGACTTAGCAAGGTGGATACTTCATAGTGGCATCTCCTAGTGATCAGCTGCTGAAATCCAAGCAGTTACTGTGTCTGTCTTGTAAAACTAGTGCCTACACATGCCAGACATCTTCTTAACTCATATAAAGTAGGTCTCAGTCCCAGAGTTACTGCAACTGTGTGCCGTGGTGCAGGCACTTGTGTCTTTGTGTAAAATTAGGCAGGGAGAAATCCAGTTTCCCACATGCTCTGCCACACTCTTTGACACCTCCTTGGGAGATTAGACCTGGAACATATTGGTTGTGACCAGTTCTCAGTAGGGCAGAAAGGTGGGTGCCTCAGTCACAGAGGCACCCACCTCTGTGGGTGGGTGGATTCACAGAATTGTAGAAATCTTGGGTTGGGAGGGATTTTAAAAATCCTCTATTCCCACCCCCTGCCATGGGCAAGGACACCTTCCACAGTCCCAGGTTGCTCCAAGCCCTGTCCAACCTGGCCTTGGACACTGCCAGGGATCCAGTGGCAGCCACAGCTTCTCTGGGCACCCTGTGCCAGGGCCTCCCCACCCTCACAGCCAAAATTTTTTTCCTATTGTTTAATCTCTGTCACTTTGAAGTAGATTCTCCTTATTCATTCTTGAAATTCACAGGATGTTCTGCAGGGAGCTTGAACACTTGTACCATCCCATTTTGTATAAGGTATGGCAGTTTCTTTTAACGATTTGTACAGAAGATTTGTTTCACAGACTGACACTTTGCCGTGTCTTTTTTACCTCCCCTGTTGGGGGAGATTTCTTAGAGCCTTTGCTAGAAACTTGAGAGACGAATGGGTCTTTTCAGCCTCTATGCTTTCAGATAGTTGTTTATTCAATCTCATCAAAGAAATAGAGCCACAAACATGACCCTGACTTAGCGAGAGCCAGAAAGAACATCTTATCAGGAGTACACAGCCCTTTTAAAGGTAAATCACCCAATAAAAACTTAAAATGAAAGATATTTTTACTTTGCCACCAATGTTCAATAAATCACTTTGTCACGCAGACAGGAACTGCAGCATATTGTGTCCAATCATCTTAAACTACTTCTACTGCAGAATATGGAGTAGCAGAAGAAGAAGAAGGTCTGGAGAACAACAACTGTCCCCCATTTGATGTTTTTGCTTTTATCTATTTACTATATTAACAAATCCAAAGACTCTAGGTTTTTCACCCTGTGACAATCTTACATAATATTCTATCACCTAGTTCACATGAGAGTTGATTCTAATTCTTTCCACAATGTTGGTAATTTCCTCCACGTACGAAGGTCAAAGACAGTGCTGTCCAGGGGTGTAGGACCCTTCTAAACAGGCAGAGAGATATTCTCTGCACTCTGGATTCCAAGAGCAGACCAACATTAGATCTGTTTCTTTCAAGAAATAAAATGTCTGGCTTACTCATGATTTAGTGAATTACTTCTTTTCAGCTTAATCTGAAAGAACTGTTTAAATTCTCAAGCATATCCTCTCCTCCTCCACAGGCATACCATGTTTACACCCAACAGAACAATTCTGCAGTAGCTAATTATGTGGCATATGTGGATTTGGAAAACGTGATGCTATTGCATGGTTGTTGTGTTTAAATTTGGTTCAGTCAGGTTTGCGGGTGTTTGCGTTCCAAATGGTGAACAAAATTTGTCAAAATATATGCGCTTTATGTCCCCTTACTGAAGACAGAAAGTAATTTTCACTAATAGTGTATCTGTTCTTTACCAAGAAAGTATCATGGACTCTTATGCTCTACTATATATTTATATGCCAAAGTTTATACCTCATTTGTAGAATTCAAAAACCTTGATGTCTGCTTGTTACCCTTTTCTTCTCAGGACATTTTATTTGCCATTTCTACCCTCTTATCTCTTACAGTAATTATTAGATCCTGAAAAGGCAAGCAGGTATGGCAAAAGGCCATTCATAAAACCTTAAATTAACCTCTAAATTAATATTATCAAAAAGGTCTCATCTAAGTTGGAATTTTGAGGTGTTAACAATTAAAAGTCAAGCTCTTGTTAGGCTCGTTAGCCAGTCAAAAAAGATGGAAATACAAAAGGTTAGAAGAGTGAAAATAAAATGCCAGGAAAAAAGACACCAAAAAAAGGAAAAAAAGAAGAGAGAGCAGAGGAGTGAGAACAGACTTTTAAGTCATTCATATGATGATATTTAGCCTCTTGGATTTACTGCCATCAGGTCACTCCCAAACCAGCTTCACCTGGAGCCACTGAGCAATGAAAATTTCCATGGCAGCTGCAACACCCATGAAACAGGACGAAGGAGGTAGGATCCGTGTGTCTACTTGTAAGGAATAAATCTCTACAGGCTTCTTCAAGGAGTTTCTTATATGTAAAACCTTTTCCATTTGTTCAGTAGTCCCATGAGCCTGTTCCTTGGAAGAGCCAAAAAGAGGGGGAGCTGAGTATGAACTCACTGCTAAATTTCAGTAGTTAAGTGAAAGGATGGGATAGTACAGGACAAATAGAAAAAGACGGGGGAATGATGTGCCAGAACTAGGCAAAATGATTCAAACTAGAAGGTGGTGTTAACCACCTGGTTTTCAAAGTGATGGAAATTTCAGTGTCTAATGTCTTCCTTGATCTTCATTGTTGAGTGTGGCTTTTTATTTCTATGAGAAGTCTGAATTGACGTGACTTTTGACAAATTTTGTTCATGTTTCTGATGATACAGAACTGGGCAAGTGGCTGCTCCACCTGGAGGCCGAGCTGCCACTCAGAGGGACCTGGACAGGCTGGAGAGTTGGGTGGAGAGAAACCCAGTGAGGTTCTTTCCGCAAGGGCATGTGCAGGTGCTGTCCCTGGGCAGGAGCAACCCCCAGAGCCAGCACAGGCTGGGGGGACCTGCTGGGGCAGCTCTGCAGGAAGGACCTGGGAGGAGGGAAGAGAGTGGTCAGCAGGTGAGGGAGGGGATCCTGCCCCTCTGCCCTGCCCAGCTGAGGCACCTCTGCAGTGCTGGGGCCACTCCTGGGCTCCTCAGGATGGGAGAGATCAGGAGCTGCTGGAGAGGCTCCAGGCAAGGCCACAGAGATGATTTGGGGTCTGGCGCATCTCTGTGATGGGCAGAGACTGTGGGAGCTGGGCTTGTCATGGGGTTTTCCTCCCTGGAGCCATTCAAACCCCCCTGGACACGCTCCTGTGTCACTTCTCCAGGGGACCCTGCCTGGCCAGGGGGATGGACGGGATCATCTCCAGAAATCATTTCCAAGGCAACAATTCTGTGATTTTGTAATTCTCTGAAGACTGAGATCATGTAGTTCCACTCTCAGTTGCAATGGTCTGTCAATCCAAAAGGTGAAAGCAGATATTCTGCTACAAAACATCCCTGTGTAAATCAAAGACATCTGGAAATTTCATTTCAGTTCTCGCAGTTTAATAGCATGGATAGAACAGAGACAAATCTTTCCCCCTAAGTTCATATATTCTGTACCCCTGGTTCTTCTACAAAATTAAAAGCATGGATGCATTTGATAAATGTGTAACCATTATTGAGTTTTCCTTTTCTCCAGATGACAGATAAGCCTAAGACTTATAACAGCACAAGATTCTTCAGGCTTGCAGTTTTGACATCATCAATCTTATTTCCAATGGGTGTGATCGTACCACACTCAAAATTCTGTTGCTTTTAAAAAAGCAATATCTATTCTATATTGCATATGACCTTGGGGTGTTTGACAGATTGAAGGATGCTAAGGAGGGTCCATATTGTTATACTGAAAAAAGGGGAAATATGTACCTATTTAGATGTATCATAAATTTTTCCTTCTTGTTCAGATTCATTTTTTTAATTGGGAGAGACAGCTCGAAGATTTTTAACCTAGATCTCTCTCTGCTGTGCTTTATGCCCACTAATGCAAATTATTTTTAAACTCTCCAGTTCTATAGATGGAGCATATAACAGGAAGTTACAAGTTTTGTCGCACCTCCCAGCATATTAACTTCCACATTATTTTATTTTATTTTTTATCCCCTATGTAATATTTATGCCCATGATACTAGAATCTGCTGATTTCACGCATTCACTTCGGGATATCCAAAGGACTTAAAAAAAATCTTCACAGTGCATCAAAATCAGATCACTACCGGTTAGCTGCAAGTATTTCCTCAGAAACTATCTGAAAAATACCGTGGCCCTTGATAAGAATCTTCTTCCTGTTTACAAAATGCAGATATTAAACTCCAAATTGCTCACCCTGTATATTGAACGTGCCCTGCCAGCCTGCTGGAGGCACCATTTTTCAAGTGAGGTTGGTTATTAACCTTGGCTGTGACCTGGGGCACTTTGGAAGATGAGAGGAAATATTGCTGGCCTTTACTTTACAGGAAACGAAGTCTAGTTGTAAACACAATTATGCACAGGACACATATATTACTTTTTCGCCCTCTTCATCAGATTGTTAACTTGAATGGGTGACGGTAACATTCTTCTATCTCATTAATGAGTTGTGCCCAGCAGTACCCCGAAATATTTTGTTCGGGGAACCAGTTGTCTGATCACAACTCCTCACCCTGCTTTCAGCTGCCAGCAATGTTGAGGTAGTGCTGAACATCAGATAAGAAGCCCCGAAGAGGACAAAATATTCACTCAGTCTGAAATGAAAATTCATTCTTAATTCTAAATTCCTAGTTTCTTCAAGGGTTTCTTTGCCTTGCTGCACCTATATAGTTTTTCACAGTTGTTGCAGATGTGTAGGAGGGAAGGGCTGTGCTGGCCATTGTGTGCATCTAATTCAAATCACAAATGAAAAAAAAATCATGTTCCTTAACTTCTTTTTGAGGCACAATAAGTTGTAGTGAGACTCTCAGCAAAAGATTTTCATTGCAGTTTTGGAAGCAATAGCATGAATTCTGACACAGAACCTGTTAGTAAAAGCAGGAAAAAAATTCATCTCTGCTGCAGTAGTTGCAAAAAAAAAAAAATTCTATAAATATTCTTGTTAAAGATATTACAGTCTCATTTAAATTTACCTTTCACATTTGAGGGTTTAAGAAAAGGTAACTAGATATTTGGAACCAAATCATTTTTCCCAGGGGATTAAATTAGAAACAAGACAGGGTTTTAGCCAATGTTCCTCGGTATCCTCTTCAACATCTCTATATTTAGACTCACGCAGTGCTGGTTTGGGATAGAATCAAATAGCAATAAAATACTAAAAAGAAAGGATTTGGTTAATGAGGCATTTGTGTTCCTTCCTGCAGATAGAAGACATTAATGTTTTGCAGAGATATAGAAAGAGAATTGTTTCTCATTGTGTCTGGGTAAACCTTCCCCACCTTCTTGCTCCGCACTTGGTCGAAGGGATGCTCTGCTGTTGAACAGGTTCTAGGGAGTCCTGCATTCCCCTGCAGCACAGCACTAAAACCTCCTCAAGCATCTGGGTGAAGAGAAAAGTTCAGTTCTGTGGGAATTCATCTACTTGGATGAACTTTCCCTACCATCTGAAGGCATATCCTGCAGCACCACATCTGCCTTTGAATTTCCTCGGGGGAATTTCAATAACCATTTCTTCAGAGAGCTGAACCTAGAGCAGCCTTTAGATGAAGGTTTTTCATGATTCACATCCCCAAAGAATTCCCCAGGCCATTTTCTCCCTGTCTAGATGGGAAACCAATGAGTTGGAAATTATGTGAGCACACCTAATTTTCAAACATTTCAACCTTGTGCTTTTTATTGCTCCAGTAATAATTTGAAGGAATTCATCATCCTCTCTCAGATCAAGATTTCTGGTCACACTTCACAATCAAACTGCTCTAATCCTTGAAGCTAATCTTTCAAGTTATGTATTAAAGTTGATTACATTTTGTGTCGCATCAAGAAAATTAATTCGGTCGAGATAAGAACCTCTTGAATCTTTTTTCATGGCTTTCCTGGACCCAGAGCTGAAATGTTGCAAGGGGAGGGGGTGATCAAGGCTGAGTAATAGACTTGTTAAAGTGTCTGCTTCTTGTCACACAAATCTTTCCTAATGGCAGTTCTTCCTGTTTACCAAGAAAGGCAGGCTATGCTAAAGCTGCACGATGCTGTGGATGGCCAAGAGGGAAGTCTGAGTGGAATGTTTAAAATATTTAGGCATAAAAATTAATTTGCATTTCAGAATGCCTTTTTAAAATTATTATTATTTGCCTAAAAGCAAAGTTTTGTGGTGTATCTCGACCAGATGACGCTGCGTAAGAAAATGTTGTTTTGTCATCTCTCGTTTTCCGGTTTTCCCCCATAATTACCCCAAACACCAACAATAAAATGGGGTAGTAATGTCCAGAACCCATAAGTACCACCAGGAGCTGAAGAAATTCCTTTTGCTGAAAGAGGGAGTGAAAGTGCACAGAGGTAGGGAAAAAAAATAACACAGTAGGAAATAAAAGAATGTGAGGACACCGAGATTTGTCTTTCAAGTGCTCTGTGTGAGCATTCAAGTTTTACAGCACAGAAGAAGTGTGTGGTGCAATTAACAAGCTATTCATTGAGCATTTAACTAAGTTATAGTTACTGCATATTCTGAATTCTCACACAAACACAAGCATTAATGTGCTCATTGCAGTCTCCAGCTTCATTTAATCCATTTGTTTCAATAATTAACAGCAGCAGAGGCTGAGGTCTCAACAACTCTTTAACCTGGCAAGTAAAACAGGTAAATATTGAACAGCTACAGGCACCTTGCAGAGAAATCATTAAGTGGAGATTATTTAAGGCACACACATGGAGAATTGTCATAGTTTGAAAGGAAATTTTCTGTGGCTTTCAAGTTCCTGTAAGAGAAAATATCGTATTAGTTTCTCCATAGTATAAAATACTGAAAAACTGAGAAGGATCAGCTGTTTTCCAGCAAGACTGAGGACCCAAAAGATTCACCAAAGCATAAACCTAGTCAAATATTCTGTGCATGACCAAATATTAGCATGTATATACATTTATATAGGGATTAATTTTATCTCTCATTAACTTATGGGTTTGCTGTATGTTCGTCTCTCATTAGCTCAGGAGTTCACCATAAAAATATTGGTTTTGACTGATTTTGTGCATCTCTCTAGTTGTACATTAAATGGAAAAATGTCATCTTTAGTCTTTCATCTTCAGAGTAATTTTTATCTTGTGGAATGAGGGTCCCAACCATTTTATTTTGCTTAGAAGTTCCTCCTTCATGGTTATGAGCACAGACTCATGGAACCATTTGGGTTGGAAAAGCCCCCTAAGATCCCAAGAACTGCTGTTATCCCTTTTCTACACCACTGTTGTTTAAAAAGCCAGGATCAGAATTGAAGGGAACTGAGCAGTTTGCCACAGAACTAACTTGGGGAAATTTTGGCAAGAAGATGAAGTATTAGCACACAAGTATTCATAATTCTTGTTAACATATTTTATATGTTAAAAAGAGTCAACTGCATATTCAGCTGCTATAAACACCTGCTTATTTAAAGCCTGCATGACACGTATTATTTAAACTCTAAAAATAAAATAAAAACTCTAAAAAATTTAATGTCTAAAGCATAAACTTTTACAAAAAAAAGTCTATGCCTATTTAAAAGGCATAATTTTTTACATATGGTAACAATATCATACCCTGATTACAGTGGATTATATATTAATCCACCAATCACCCACAAAAATTGCTACTGAAATTTGTGCCATCTAAGTTATATCTCTAAGTTGATTTCTCATGTAAATACATCCTTGTCTAACAGGAAACATCAATAAGGTTAGAAGAAAATTGTTTTCACCTGTCATTCAATAAAAATTTACCAATTAAAAAAAGGAAAGAAAGAAAGAAAAAAAAAAGAACCCAGTTGAAGTTAAAAATAAAATATAGATGAGTAAAAAACAAAAAAAGCCAATAAATCTGATTTATGCTTCCAGTTCCCTCAATACAGCAGCACACCAAAATACTCTGAATTACTATTTTAAGTCATTTACTCTTGATGCATACCATGTTTTTACACCCCTTTAATGGAAAGATTGATTGCTATCCACAGGCCAGTCTCACACACCAAAAAAGAAAAAATTAAAATTTTCTTGGTTTACTACTGATACTTACTATTTGAAGATCAGGATGGTCAAACACCAGAGAGCCCCTAAAAGAAAATGGTGTCACACTTAAAGAGTCTGTGGTGGATACTCTGAAATCCAGCATGAAACTGCAGTTCATTCTTCCCAGTTCAGCTAAAACATCTGAAATTCTAAAATATTAACATACAAACTGCCTCCTGAAATACAAACATTAGAGTATTAGACAGTTATTTTTTTGTTCCAAAGTCTTATTTTTTAACAGCTCAGAAAAGTCTGCTGGAGGGAGGAATACAAACAGCAAAAGGAGAAATAGGTTTTAGGAGAGAGAAACTTGAAAAATGAAGTACCTCTTTACAAAGTTCGAATGTTAGCCAGTATTAGCCAGTATATTATTTCAGGAGAGACTATATAATAAAAAAATGACCAAAAATTCATGATACTGTAGCAAGAGCTTTTTGGTGTTTACTCTGATGCAACATCTTTCATCACAAACCATGTGGGTTTAGCTTTCAACATTTTTCATTTACAAGGAAAACTTCCAGCTTCTGTAAATATGTATATAATTATATTTTCTTTTAAGTTCTGGTGTTAGCATGTTTCCAGCACTCAAGTATGGCTCCATGGCAGTGTAAATATAGAAATAATTAGGCATTCGAAATTAGAAGTAATAGAAATAATTCCCATTTGATGTGAATTGATGTACATTCATTTGTGGTTTGTTTTTCAAGGCATTTTCATCATTTAAAGGAAATATCTGTGTTTCATGGGTCAACAAAAATCTTACCTGGTACAAGTAATAGGTTCATATATTCCCAAATATTTCACACACGTCCCCAAGAATTTCAGTAAAGAAATTCTGCTTTGGAGTAGAATTTTGTGGTGGTTCCAGGATTTTCTTTGTCCCCAAATTCATGCCAAAGAAAGCAACCAGAAAATGTTGCTTTACTGGATAGCTTAACCTTTTACAGTTAAGGACTGCATTATATCTCTTCCAAGTGCAAAATCTTTTTATATTCTATTGCAAAGTGAGAATTCAATTTAAGAGTTATCTTTAACCTTTGATGCTGAGTATTCTGAAGCCAAAGAAATTTAGAGCATTTATAAAAGCAAATTTATTCCCATAAATGTTTAGAGAAGAACAAGTAATCTCATTACTCTGTTGTATTGCATTGTCACAGGAACAAGGAGAAGGACGAACTGTAGACCTATGTGTTACTTGAGACAAAATAATGCCAGACACTTTTGTGACTGCTGATTACGGGTAGGTAATGACTTTATTCCATTTTCATGAATTATCTATATATTTACAATTTGGAGATTCAGCTCCTTTTTAATCCAGCTTCTCCACATTGTCCTTGCTGAGACTAAAGAGATGACAACAATGGACTCACAGGAGTAAAAATCTTTAGATTTTCTCTCACAGACATATCCAGAGGTGAACAGAGGCACTCAAAGAACAGAGCTCATGAGGAAATGTGGCCAAAACCTGGGGGATGGAGGAGGTGGGAAAAGGTATTGAGCTTTGTAGGCAATTAGGTAAAAAGAGCAATAAAATTGTTACTTTTGTCACATTTAGCCATGGAAATCAAGGCTCGAATCAACTTTGCAGGGAAAGCTTAGACCAGAACTTTAGATGCTGTTGTCCAGCATTGCCTCCTGGTTTCATGAAGTAAAATGTCCTGGGGGTACATTAGACTTTCACTTTTTAAGGTGCAGAAAATATTCCAATCTCTTTAAGGGCAATGGGACTGTAACTACCTTTTATAGATGAATAATCAGGTGTCTGCTGCTTTGATAGCCACAGCTGATTTTTTTTAAATTTAATTTAATGATGAGCACTTAAGCTCTTAAATTCTTTCCTGAACTGCTGCAAACAACCAAATGCTTTAAATTTGAGAAAAAATCCAGACCACTCAAGTAAATACCTTTGAAAAGAAAGACCTTTGGTCTTAATAGTGGGGTACCATTTACAGACGAAATCTTACATAATGTAATCAACCTCTTTATATTAATAAACTTCAATTCAAGGACAGGCTTAATATATAGTCAGGAATATGAATAGTTAGATTAAAATCGCAGCTGAAAAAAAAGCCGCACTTCAGAGAACGAGTTTGTGACTTTATTATCAAATTGTAGTCAATCTGCAATATTTTAAATTTTACTTTTACACAAAAGCCTGCTCCATAGCATTGAGGATTTGGAGTCTGTCTGCTGGAGTGAAAATTCAAGCTGTAAACTCTCAGTAGTGGTAATCTATGGATGCTAAAAAGCTTTAGCAGAGAAACTTTCCAGCTTTCTGCAGTATTTTGTGAGACTGTAACATTTCTGTCTTTCCCATGCAAGCTATTCAAAACAATATTATGGTTTTCTGTAAACTATTCTTTTCTATCTTGCACCTGTGGATTGTTATGGTACTGACTAGAGAAATATCATGAAATGGGTGTTGTAGAATTTGACCAATCACCCTAGGAGGTGGATGACCAAAGGTCCAATGACCTTACACCATGCAAGAATACTAAAGTAGAAAATTGGCTGTATATAATGAAATAAAGTCCCTTCTTCACCTTTCTTCCTGGACCAAATCTGTGTTGGTTTTCTCTCTGTGCTTGCTACTACAGCAACAGTGATCCAAGAGTGGTCTTGTCTTGGATGGCAAGAAGCTGGCAAAGGTCTCCAGGCTCTTCCCAGGGTTTTCCCCAGGGTTAAGACAAGTACAAATGGAAATAAACCACAACCAAAGGCACCAGGAGAAGAAAACTGTGACTGAAAGTCCAGTGCAGCGGTGAAATTGTTGCCAGGGGATGTGCCATGAAACACCTTTGAATGGAAACTCTTAAAACCAAGCCAAAGGCGCCTGCCAGGAGAGGTTCTGAAGTTCCTGAGTCCAACTTGGGCACTCCTCTGGACACATCAGTCCTCGTAGTACCAATATGTAATTATAAACCAAGTACAAAAAGCTGTTAGCTGAAAGGCAGGCTTGGGGAAAAGGACAGAAATGTGTCATCCAGTCCGTACTGTCCAGACTGAGGGGAGGGAAAAAAGGAACCCAAGTAGGAAATCTAATGCCACCAAAATAGCAAAATTAATGGATTCACACATTTGCAAGTTTAAAATAATAAATTCCTCTGTATAAAAAGAAGTTCCATTGAATAAAATAGTAAATACAGTTTTAAAGTTGTATGGAACAGTGGATTTTTAATGGTTTTCAAGGCTAGTGTAGCAACCACTAAAGGCAGGAGAAAGAACATAAGAATTCTCATGGGAGAAATCTTGCTCCCAGTATCACTGCAGTAACTCAGCACGCTCTACCAAACTCTGGACACAGTTCACAAAATTGCATTAGAAGAGCAGGTTGAATAGGCTAGGAGTTTCATTTACATAATGCTTGACATTCAGAAAGCTCCTCCAATTAGTCGATCACTTAAGACTTCTTGCATTGTGAAATGGCTTCCTATAAAATTAGGAGTCCTGGCTGTCAAGTATTTAGCAAAGTATAATTCAATTAAAAAGTAATGAAGCCACATTATCATATTAAATTAAATATGACAGGCATTTTTGCCAAGGTTGCAAATTTTCTTTCTTTAGGGGTCACTAGTGTGTGACTGAGAATTTTTTTTTTTTTTTAATCCGGGCATTTTAATAATTTGCATCGTCTAACAGGAAACATTCTGCCCACTGCTTGATCAACTGGACAAAGCCTGGCTGTCTACTTAAGATTTCATTTCTTAAAAGCAAATTATGGTGTGGAGAGCCAGCACAAAAGCTTTCCATGGCTGCCAGTCTCAGATACCACCAACAAAGGCAGCATTTCGGGTGGGAAGGAGCCTGCTCTCCGTTCTGCTGCCAAAGTGCCACATCAGAGCTCAGGTGCCAGTGCATCAATAAGCCCTGTCCGGAAGCTGGGTGGTTTCATGCTGGGAATGGGACCAGCTCTTTCACATTTTCAGGCTCTGTTTCTGCCTCTCTCTCCCTAAATTTATGCTACCTCTATTTTAGGATGTCCAAATAATTTGCCTGCATTAGGTAGATATTTATGACTCTTGCAGCCATTGACTATTTAAAAAAAAAGTATATTGTTGTCCTTGAAGTACACTCGTTTTCAACAGAATAATGGAACCTACCTCTGCAGACATTTTCATTAGAAATTCAAATTGCCTGCTTTTTTCCATAGGACTTTCCTCTACCATGGAAGAACTATTGTTGATGATCCTCTCTATTTTAAGTAGGCTGTCACATGACCGTGTAAAATACGCAAATAATTGCAGAAAGAGAATGTTCTGGGTGCCACAGGAGCAAAATTAACTTTTTTGTCTCAGAAGGTTTTATCAGAACAATATTTAGAAGATTGAAATAATTTCTTTTTCTGCCTTGTTGCACACAACCTTTTAAAGTACAGGCAGCACAGATATAGGTCTATGTATGAATTACAAATGACTTTTTAAGACTTTAAGCTGCAGCTTATCAGCAGTGCACCTGCTGAAACATCTCTGCAAACTTTATTACTTTTGAGCAGGTTTCATCCACTTTCCTTTAACTATTTGGGTTTTTTTTCTTTTAAAATAGAAGACCTGAAAGTCTATGCATTTTAGAATGTTTCTTCTGCTCTAGGAAGAAGCTCATTAGAAAAAAAAAATAGTGGCTTTATTGATCCCTTTTCAATTTAATCGGTTTTTATTCAAAAATAAATAGTGTTAAAATGAATGGTGCAAAACAGAAAATTTAGTTAGTACTAAATTTACTAGTACTAAACTTACTAAATAGTACTGGACTATTTATATATTTAAAAAAACCACTCATTTTTCTTAAAATGCAAGTGGCTGTGCTTTAAGTATGGACACTTGACCATCTAAATAAGGAAATAAATTCTTTCCCTATGCCATGGCAAAAAGTCTGGAAAAAGTTGGGGGCAGAAGGTGAAAACCTTGAGGGTTTTCAGCTGCTGAAGTGGTGTGACCTTTGTGTCTCTCACTCAGGAGTTAAAATTGCGCTAAATACACAGCCTAACTCTATCTGTAAACTGTTAATTAAAAAATTACCTACTTTTTTTTTTTTTTCCTGCTTTATATTTTTAAATATGTATCTCCCAACAAAATCTATTCCTTATCTGTGTCAAAACTTATAGTGGGCTCCATATAAAGGACCTCCTAGACCATCACAAATGGGAAAGGACTGGCTCATAGTGACAAGTTTCAAGTTGCTTCCATCCCTCTGAAAACGAGAAGCTCTTCAGAGTCAGCACGTTTTTGACAACAATAAATTAATAAAAAATAAAAAATTCATTTTTAATAAAGACACATCCAAGAGCAGCTATGCCACTTCCTTTAGACTTTCCCTGGAATGGCAAGTTTTCACAAGTGCACTAAAATCTTCCTTTCAAAGTATTCCTGAAGATATTTTGGGGGTAAAGAAGGGAAAGCGACTGGTTGCAGAGAAACTCTCTAATCTCAACCACTAATTTAAAGGTCAGAGGCTCTGACCCTCTTCTATGTGCAAGGGTTAATGTGGGCACACCTTATAAATCTATGGTTAGACTTTAAACACAGAAGAAACATTCTAAAATGCACAGATTTTTTAGGTCTGTTATTTTAAAGAAAAAACAAATAGTTAAAGAAAAGTGGATGAAACACGCTCAAAAGTAACAAAGTTTTCAGAGATGTTCCTGCAGGTGGATGAGATACGGATGCAGAAAATATGCTAAGGGAAAAGAATTAAAAATTAGGAAAAAGGAGAAAAAAAATCAACTTGTTTTCTCTTCAGTTCTTCAGTTTCTGAAAATCATTGTTATCAGCAACAGGAAGAAGCAATCAAGGATCTTGAAAACACAGTGTGGTTAATCTGCATATGATCTGCGTAGTGATGAGATTATTTTGGTCGAAAGAGATCCAGAAATGTAGGAGAAAGTGTATTTTATGCCTCCAAACATTGAGCAGCAGCTACTCATGACTTAATGAACTTACTTCCCTGATTACCCTGCTTAGTAAATGAGGTGACGATAGTGTCACAGCTCTTCAGCTTAGATTGCACAAACTTTTTGCCCGGAAGATACAAACCTAAAAATGTGTGTGGAATAAAAAAGTAAATCACTCATTTGATGAGGAGCCAAACAATTTACAAGAAGAGACAAAAGAGAAATTGAGTTCAAATTTCTGTATCTGTAATCTATTCCATGACACCCCTTTTCAGCCAAATATAAAAATATTAGAATTCAAATCATCACTAGTGCAAATAAAGCTGAGACCTGTAATCATCTCATGGGAGGCAGGAGGAATGCTAAGGTGGTAATATCCTAGGGTTTTGCCAATAAAGGATCATATTCTAGTTAAATTGTCTGTACTAGGAGCCTGAATATTAAGCAGCTCACTAAAACATGACTTTTCCTGCAGTTTTTATGTTTCCAAAAGACAAAATTAATGCCTTTATGATAATTCCTTCTATCCAGGGTATTTAAGTGGAGTGAATTCATCATCTGTTTGCAGATTTTGTGGGAAATTACATGATCTGGTGCAAGATGACAGAAAACCAGACAGGGTATTTCTGACTTTTAATTCCAGAGAGAGGATCAGGGCCTGAGATGGTGCATGGCCTAAAAACACAGGGGGTAATGATTGCAATAAATATGACCACATGTTGAATAATTAATGGTAGTAGGTTTTATAAGGACTTCCCCCTGCTTTTTCATCATACACAGTCAGAGCTGTCCTCCTTTAGCTGTGTAGTAAAAGCAATGCAAAAGAGTAAAAACGATGCAAAAGAATAAAAGAAAAACAAAAATTAAGCCAAGCACTCACACTTTTAAGCATTTTTTATTCATATTTAATAAAAGGGTAACAAAAGAAATTCTCATTTCATGTTTTTGTTTTCATATGTTTTCTAGCTTAGTGCCCTCAAAAAATTCTTAATTTCTTTTTGGCATTGCATAGAAAATTTTTAACTTCTGTCATGAAATCTACAGAACAACCATTTTTATTTCTCTTATATTCTGAATCAACATTTCTGTTTTAAATTCTTTGTTCTCCTTTGAACTTCTTAAGTCAGACTCTTCTGTCTTGCATCTTTTGGCATGTTTCCCTGTGTTTGCTAATTCCCTGTCTTTAGGACTCTTTCTTTCTTGGCATATGGCATTCAGTTTTAATATAAATGTAAAATTTTTGTTGTCTGGAGTGTGATTTTCTTGATTTCAGAACTGAAAATTAAGTGCTGTGAAGAAGTAGAGAATGTAATCCATTTTAAGGCCATAGAAATTACACAAAAATAAACTTTTTTTGGTGAATTCTCATGTTTTGGTGGGTCAAATACATTGGAGACTGTCTTGGGAGTAGAGCAACAGCCACCAGCTATTGCAGTCAACCATATTTCTCTCTTCTGGAGTTGAAAAAAGAGGGGTAAATTTGTCCAAAGGAAAACTAATAGGAATAAAAAATTAAAATGTGATGACAACAGCAGGGCAGAAGAGTATATTGTACAATGGGCAGTTTTTGAGAATGTCAAGGACACAATTTCAAGTAGGCCAATGGCCTGGAAGTTATCCTTTATGAGAAACTAACAATAAATTCTTTATTTCTTTATGGTAGTCTGGTTTACATAAACAGATTTTATGCAAGATTCATTACACCAAGGAGCTGAAAATTAAATTTTAATTGAAATCTGATGACATCATCACAAATGTGAAAAAAAAAAGAAAAGTTGTATACTCATATATACAAAAATAAAACTACTCATAATCTTCAGAGTGTACATTAAAATAAATTGTGTCTTTAAAACTGGTAATACAGAACTTTCGCTTTTGAGGATAAATTTGTTTTTAGCGATTGTTCTTGTATTTCAACACAGCAATTTGTTGTGACATTTTTAGGGAATTGTAAACTGAAAACGTCTCAAAAAAAAAGAAAGTAGAGAATAAGAATTAGAATCTGGATGTGAGGAAAGCTTAATTTTCATTACACTAATGGATCATATGTGCATTACTGAGAGAAATGGAGGATCTCTCTTGGGTTGTGTATTGCTCATTTTATTGAAAGCCCGTGAATATTGAATATTTCAGGCAGGTTTCTTTTAAAAACAAGCCACACCTGCTAAAACTTTAGAAACCAGATACAACTGCACACGTTTTTCCTGTGTGTTTACGAAAATCCTAATAGGATAATATTACATTTCAATTTTGCACACCGGTTCTGTTCAAGTTCCATAAAACATTTTACAAATTCTGAAAGCCTCAAAACAGACCTGTTCAAAAGATTTTTAATGAAATGCAGCACAGATAGCATGTATAAAATAGACTCTAAATTTGCACCTGAAGAACTAAACAAAAAATCAGAACCAGTTTAAAAATACTGTATTAGCTCACTTGCACATAATTACAGCAAAATTAATTGCAAAATTAAAACCAGTGATCACATGACTTATTTGTTACTCAATTTTTAATTCCGTTTTTAATTAGTTTTAATTCAGTTTTTTCAAATTTTTACTCAGTTTTTAATTCACCCTGGTGCTTCTGCTTGCATCTGGTGGTACACCTGAGTGGCTTTTCCATTCTGACCATTATTTTAGGGCAATTTGTGCATTTTTCCTGCTCCAAGCTTTTGTCCTCTATGCCCAAAAAACTATCCTTGCACTTTCGTATGAAAAATTATCTTCCTGCTAAAATATCATGAAATTATTGGTCTTTAAGCTAAGCTTTTTCTTGAAATAAGAAGAATATGTCCTGTGTGTTCTATCTGTTTCCAGTGACGCTGCCTCCCTGAAATGGAAAATTGAAAAAGTGATGGCAACTGGTGTGATTCTGTTTGATCTTCCGTCCTACAGTTCTTATGCAGATTACTGGAATATGCTTTTATTGCATCTGTTCTTATGTTCTCTTTAAAATAAACCAGCCATGCCTTCTCAATCTCTCTTCAGAGGAGAGTTTTTTGCATTAAGTCGTTCTAATCATCTTCCCCTGGATGGCTTATGCTTTTCTGTTGTACATTTTCAGGCCTGGAATGTACAGAATGACATCCCAGGTGCTGGAAAGTCACTGATTTATAATGTGTCATTAAGTTTTCTGCTGTTTTCCCCACCCTGTTCCTCACACATCATTACATTTTGCTGATTTCCTTTCCCTTGTGCTGTGCACGGCCCAGAGAATGGTGCCAGCCCAGGAACCTTGGATAGTTCCTCTCATAACACCACAATCACCTTCTCATTTCTTCTTGGCATTCTTCAGGGAGTATTTCACTTTTTTTTTTGGTGATTGTGGTGGTTTTGTCCTTTCTTGTCTCCAGAACAATACGGAGTAAAGATTAGATTTTTATACAATTATTTGCTAAAACTAGTGCCTCTTTACCTACTTATTTTTAATTACTTGTATACAAACAAATAACGAAGCAGTTATTTGTTTATTACAAATAAGCAGTTATGATAACAGAAAACCTTCAGTTTTTTGTTTCCCTCTGGATTCTTATTTTAATGGATGTGCTTTACATTCTGCTTTGAGTCCCATTGTTCTTAGAGGCCTAATAAATACAAACTATAGTTTGTCCAAAAATTTTTACTTTCAAAATAATGTATCCCAGAAGTTTCTTTTCCATTTGTATGCGTGGCATAAATCTTTTACAGAGCAGTCAAAAAGGAAAAGCTGCAGATCTTTCTCACCACTTGTCAGTGGGGTTTCAATATTAACTCGTGACTAATGACGTGGACCTCAAAAATAAAAGTTAATTGATCTTTAGCTCGTGTCCTGTAGCAGAGAAGTCCTTCTGGGCCAGGCACTGCAACCTAGACATTGAAACGATCTCTCTCTTAGGAAATATCCAGGTTAGATTGTCCCTTCCATCTCAGCATGCAAGGCAGAGAACAAGGCAGAGGCAATTCCTTCCCGCTCTAAAATGAAGTCTGCAAAAAGAGTGAGTTGTTCACAACCCACTTAGGAAATATTACCCCATTAAGGATAATGGCAAAACTTAGGTGCCACGATTTTGGAAGAAACTTCCTTTATGACATAAATTTGAAAGAAGGGGAAAAAAACCAACCCAAAAAAACCCCACAATCCTTGTTCCTAGAGTGGCACATTTCCAAATAGTAACTTATTTTATACATAAACAGCCGTGCAAACTCAGATTTTTTTTCCTCTTTTTTTTCTTTTTTATTTTTAAACTCCTCTTTTTCTAAATCTCTCTTCCAAGTGTCTCTTCCAGGGGCTGGAAACTTGCTCCTTAACATATCTCTTTCTCGCCACCCTGCTGTGAAAATCTGGTTGCTTCATATTGGTTTGACAGTGGAACTAAATTAAATTAAAGAACAACCCAACCACCCAGGCACAGTGATGCCTGCCTTGCCTCTGCCATCCTGCTGGCAGCATCTCAGGATACACAAAAATAAAAGACTTTGCCTCTTCCTCCTTGGCTGCAGAGGTGCCTGACATTGCTGTTACTGTCACCATCCAAGTTCACAGCGCAGAGGTGCCAAAACTGCTGAGGATTTTGGCAAACCAGAGTGGTGTTTTGCGTGTCTGAGCTCTGCTCATCACAGCGACAGCTGCTCGGGCAGATTTCAGAGTCTTCTGTGCCACTACTGCTCTGTGTATTTCTGTCCTTGGCAATCCTTTCAAGAGGAGGAAATGCCAGCTGTTACTCCTGGACACCAAAGCAGCAGCAGCAGCCTTCTTTTCTCATCGCCTCTAAATAAATGACTGACTCAGGCAACTAAATCTAGGCTCAGGAACGAGTTCCAGGTCTAAATCAGACCGATGAAACGGTATTAATTCAACAGAGCTCTAGCTGAAAGCAGCAGTAAAACCAAAAAGGATGAAAATGGTTGTAACTGGGGGTTTGGTGTTTTGCATTGTTTCTCAAAATACTTTTAGCAGATAGCCAACATGGGAGTTTTCATCCTTCCAGCTGTGTATGCTTTTATATATTTATATATACTCTATATACTTTACACACTCATGGAAATCACTGGTGCAACCACACCCCATATCTATAGAAGAGATAAAAATACATATTTATCCAGAAACATCATTGCACATCCCAAACCTTGCAGTTTAAAATATCTGAGAAGATCTTGTCCTCCCTGTTTTAGGTGTCAGCAGAATGTGCTTTCTCACCCTTAATTTTCAATTCTCAGGTTACACATCTGGGCTGCACCTCTGCACATCATCCCCTGCACATTAAATGTACAAAGAGCATTGGCATTACATGTAAAAGACACATTGCAAAGTCAGCCACAAGCATAAATGAAGGCAAAAGAGTTATTTTGCCACAGATAGATGATAGGGAAAATTAAATGGACATAGCCGAAACTTTCATGTTACAATTCCTCCTTGGAGTAAGAGGAGGAATTCCTCCTTTTATTATTACACCAATGTCTTTCACAGAAGGCACTGTTCTGCCAATAGCAGTACTGGGTCCAGTGTCGGTACACAGAAAATATTAATGCTGCTGAGATGTTAAACAGACTGGGGAGGTAGGAGGCAAGTTTGTAAGAGTGCATTTTGTTCAGTTAAGCTAGCTACTAACAGCAATTTTACAAGTAAGAAACCAGGAACCAGCAGAGTCCTACCTATGCTGCAGTGGTTAAAAGTGTGTCTTCCAACAACTCCAAGGGACAGTTTCTTAATTTTAGATTTATCTGCTGTTCTTGTAACTCAAAAAAAAAAAAAAATTAAATCTCCTTGTACACACCAGCTGCGCAGCAGGTCTTCTGCAGCTTGCAGTTCTGCAGTTCCTCTGGGATCAGAAGCTGGCCCTGAAAATAGAGTGTGTCAGAAGGCTGAGCCACCATAACCCCTTCACGCATGAATAAGCAGTTCTGCACTTTATTCATCTCCTTTCTTCACAGCACTGTGGTATTCAGATCTTGATGATCTCTCCTGGCATTGCACCCTTTACAGGTTGCAGTGTTAAAGTATCGAATATTCAAATTGCCACTATTTGCTAAATCTAAATTTTTCTGTGTTGCATGTTCCCCAGAGAAACCTCGTTCACTCTAAATTTTTTGGGTTGAAGCAGGTGATTTTGCATTCTTTTGCTGCTGACAACAGAAGAGAGAGGGTGGTTGCCACAACACGTTGAAGGCACACATTCACAAGGTTCCTGCAGGGCTCTCTGTTTGTATGAGCATACTTTTGCGTCTTTGGATGCCTGATAATTCAGCTCTGCTTCCCTAAAAGCACTGAAGCATTGCTAAATGCCTTACCTGTTATCTGCCACACAATGCAGATACTGTGGGATTAGGCAGGCCAAAACACTGAGACATTTTTTCTCATTATTGGAGACTAAGGATGGGTTTATATCATTTCCAGATGCAGGGAGTCATAAAACTACCAAATTTTGGGAGGAATCTGCTGGAGTAAATTCTGGCTTAAACTATTTACACCATGTCTGCTTTAGCAAGTACACAGTGCTACTGTTGGGAGAAAGCAGACACGAAAAAAAGTGATTTTAGAAAGTGGCACGATACAATTTTATCCATTTAAAGTGGCTTCTTCTGGCATTGCTTGGAACTACGCATTCCTGTGTTTCAATTCCGTTTCTCTGTAAGGCCTTATTTTAAAGTAGCAGCATCTATCAAACCTTGGGGCATAAATACAGAGCACAAATTCACGATCCAGTTCCCACTTTGTCTGCCCTGAGTCCTACCACACAAATGGCCTTTCCTCTGAGGAGGTGAGCTCCCCTTGCACAGGTATTAATAAGAAACTTCAACCAAGTTTCAGGTTTCATTATACCCATCTGTCTCCTGATGTACAAGCTAGCAGCAATCTGGAGTTAAACCATGACAAATGCCAGGTGGGTGATGCGCTCTGTCAGCACAGCCAGGAGCAGGAGGCTGAATTTGAGAGAGAGAGGGAGCAGCAAATCTTGCAGATAATGTCCTTTCCCAGCTGAATGGATGATTTAGTTAGTATCCAATGCACCCAGGCATCTGGCAGTGAAAGGATGAAGAAGGATAAACAGCAGCTGCACTGATGGAATCTAGTGGTTTATGCAGAGCAGCTCTGTGTTTTACACAGAGATGAGGAGGAGGAAGGTCTGGTGGGCACCTGGAGGTTACTGAGGAGTTTGATTCTTGATTTCTGTCCAAACACTGCAGTTCTTCCACAGGATGTGGCAAACACCTTGACACAATTAATGTGTCAAAAAAAAAAAAAACAACCAATGCTCTTTATTTGTCACTCTATTACGTTTTTTGGGCTGTAATTAAATTCATTCAGATTGAGGAAGAATTGGGACTGAATTGACAAAACCCTTGGGGGTCTCCTCACCTTGGTTGCTGGGTCTTGGCTTAGGAAGAACTATAGATTTAGGTCTAAAAGAGACAAGTTTGGCTCATCTCATAACTTGAGAGAAGCCATAAAGGCTAAAAGCCACTCCCGCCAGGATGTTTCTATCTGTAGATGTCTATGATACAACAGGATGCAGGGCTGATTCCTAAAAGTAGACTGAATGCTTTGTAGGGTGATTTTAACACTCCTCTAAGACTTTACCAAATGCCAAAACTGTACCAGAGCATGAGTAAGAAGAGATGGTTTCATTTATTATTAAATTTATTTTATTTTATTTATTTATTTATTTATTTATTTATTAAGTTTAACACTTTTNTTTATTTATTTATTTATTTATTTATTAAGTTTAACACTTTTTTTAACATTAAAGCTCAGCTTCATCTGAGCTTTGTTTGCATTCTCTGCAGCAGGACTCCCAGTGTGCCTCAAGCAGAGAGGCAGGAAATTGCACAGGCTCCTGCAGTCGCTGTAATGACCCAGATTTTGACACATCACAATGAGATTCCTTTTAGGAATGCAGAGTTAATTTGAAGGTAAACTGGGAGCCAGAAAAAGGCAGCCTAAACAAAAGTGATTGCCCCAGAAAAATGGAAAAAAGCGTCAGAGAACAGGAAAAAAAAAAAGTCATAATGTATATGCAAATTGGAATGTCTATCTTTCTTACACTTATGACCAAATCTGTGTAGTTATTTTCAAAAATATGTAATCACACAGCATTTTTACATCTTTAAAGTATGTTGGGTACTCTTTAAGTACTGAGCCGCAGTTTTGGAAACACAAAACCAGAACACCTTGTTTTGTTGGCTTCATCTGTTGAAATAATCTTTCAGATCATTAAATATCTCTGAAGTTTTTATACTTGGTAGTGTTGCTGAAGCATCAGGCACAGGACAACTTCCTTTTCTGAAACTGCAGCTCTTTAAAATATTTGAGTCATAAATTACATATATTTGGAATGTATGGAAAAAATCATACAGGAAATGCTTGAATAAAAAAGTTCTCCCTATACTTTTTCTCCCAAAATTGTGATCCCCAAAAACACAATAAAAGCAGCTATTTGGCAAAATTTAGCTGATGAAACATTAAAAATATCATTCCTTTATTTTTAATCAGCTTGAAGTTGGACACTAGTCTTGAAAAGGCTTTGATTTTTCCTTCCTTTTTGTTTTTCCCTTTTTTTTTTTAATCAGCTGTAAACACATTTAAGATTACTTCAAAAACAAAAACTGTGAGGTTTATAGAAGTCTTAGCTGGTGAGCTCTCACTTCTTGACAAAGAAAATAAAAAGTTGGCAAGGAACAATTTAGCTTAAGGGGAAGAGGCTTAATTAGTTGGTGCAATACCTGTGATGTTAGAAAGGAAAAAAGGAACAAAAAAAGGAAAAGTTTTTGGGGTTTTTTTTGGCACACAACAATTCAGTTTTTTTTTTTTTATTTGGCACATTGCAGTTTATCGCTGTATATTTCTCCTCTCTGCAGTGTTTGGGATGAAATGGACAATTTTTGAGTCTTATCTGTGCAACAGCAGAGGTGCTTTGTGGTGTTCTGGGTTTGCTCTAAGCTGTGACAGACTTCTCTCAGGCGTCACCTTGTCTGGGCAGAAGGAACTTGTTCCCGGACTGTGACACTTCTCGTTGGTATTTCCCACACTGATCCTTGCAGCTCGTGCAGAAAAACACAGATCCCTCCAGACAGGTTAAAACTTTGTTGGCTCCTAAATGCTGTGCAGAGCCACAAGGTCCCCCCTGAGCCTCCTTTTCTGCAGGCTGAGCCCCTTTCCCAGCTCCCTCAGCCCCTCCTTGGGCTCCAGCCCCTTCCCCAATTCCTTTCCTTTCCCTGGACATGCTCCACAATATCAGTTACTATTCAAAAGTACAAAAAAGAAACCATATGTTTTTATCCATATAAATGTATTAAAATTTATTTCCCCACTGCTAAGTATTTTCTAGTTTTTGATTTGTTGAGCCGTGAGCCTCGAAAAAGAAAAAGAAAATAACCTACTTGTTTTAGGTGGTGGATTCCATTTGACAAAACTTTTCTATGAATTATGCTTCTGCCTCCAGATAACACAAAAAATGACTATCCAATAGTTAATAAATGGACATTTCAGAAACAAAGTGTTGCTTAACAAATACCGGAGGGTGAAATCCCAAACCAAATCAAACACACACACAAACAGAAACAACAAAATCCCCCAGCCAAACAAACAAACAAAAAAAAAAACCCACAACCAAAACCAAAACCAAACATGCCACCCCTGAAAAAAACCCAAAGCCAAAAATGACTGACTTTGAGTGCTCCTTTTTATTAACAAAACCACAGATAATTTTCCATTGTCTGCCTATGTTGCCACAGACTTTTGTCCACCTCAGTCTTAGACCTTCGGATGCATCCCTGACAGATTTATAAATGTTTATGTTATATATTTATATTTCTATTTTGAAACTATAAATATAAATACATCGTTATATATTGCACACTTGTATAATATATTGACTTAAACGTAATATAC
>VZTH01011313.1:0-13259 GCA_013397815.1 Aleadryas rufinucha
CAGCTGTGCACTGTTCTGTCACCCACGTGGGCACTCAGGGCAGTTCCCAGCCCATAAATCAGGGCACTGACTGATGGCACTTTCACCTTGCTCTGCCCCCGCTGCTCTGTGCAGCCAGGATGGGGTTTGTCACGGCATTAATAGCCATAATCAGCATGTGGGGACAGCGATGTGCCGTGTGCCGGGGAGCAGCACCCTCCTGTGGGCCAGGACTGAATTCCTGAAGTGCAGGAATGGCCGGGTTTGGTGCTACTTGTATTTGACCAAGCAAGTTTAATAGCACCTGCTATTACATACTCAGCCTTGCCAAACTGCTGCCACGCATTTCAGCGTTCCTTGAGATACACCAAGCTGTGCCCGGGAGGTTTGGGATGGATCTCAGGAAAGGTTCTTCCCCCAGAGGGTGCTGGGCACTGCCCAGGCTCCCCAGGGAATGGGCACGGCCCCGAGGCTGCCAGAGCTCCAGGAGCGTTTGGACAGCGCTGCCAGGGATGCCCAGGGTGGGATTTTGGGGCTGTGCAGGGCCAGGAGCTGGAATTTGATGGTCCTTGTAGGTCCCTTCTCTTCGATTCTGTGATTCTATCCCAGGTTCTGTGGCTTGCTCAGGTCATGGCCAGTAAGAGCCAGAAAAACCTGCAGGCAGTTCTGGGCAGTTCCTGTGACTTTATGTCTGCAAACGTGTCCTTGAGTTATGGAAAACACTTTCCTGGCCCAGCATGGCTCAGCTTTTACCTGAGGATGCCTTTTACCTTAGGGGACCTCCGTGCACAGGCTGCAATTTTTGTGTTGGTGCCAACAGAGTGGAAGGAGCCCTCGATTATGTGGAATGCCCTCAGGAGCTTCCTCCTGAAAAGCAGAGAACAACCATTGCCTCCAGCAGAACGAGTCTGGCTCATAGCTGACATCCCCAGGTTCAGCCAGCAGCACCTTTCACCTGTGCTGCTCTAGGCTCTGCCTTACCTGGGATTAGCTAATCCTTGCCATCCACGCTCCTGTACGTGGTGGGACCTCCCCCAGCCCCTTCTCCTGGGTCACAGCCCCGTGGGGGCTGCTTGGGAAAGGTGTCCCAGGGCTCCAGCCCGCTCAGAGCCCTCCCATACAAACTTCTGAGCACCAGGACCTTTGTTACAGCTTTTGCAGCACTTCCTCACCCCTTCCTCACCCCTTCTCCCAAACCTGTTGGCTCCCATCACACCCTGTGACAGCATCCCAACGTTTGAGTGGTGGGGAAAAGCTTCTCCTTCTGATTAAAATCTGATGGAAGATCCAATCTTGCCACGTGGCCAGAGATTAGATCAGGTATTAGGAGAAAATTCTTTATTGGGTTGGAAGCTCATCTCATTCCAAACTCCTTCCACTATCCCAGGGTGCTCCAAACACCATCCAACCTGGCTTTGGACACTTCCAGGGATGGGGCAGCTTCTCTGGGAAACCTGATCCTCACCCACCTAATGATGCCAAATAGCCTGGGCTGGGTGCCAGTTGAGTATGAAAGAGAAATGCATCTCCACGTTTTTACTCCACTGTACTCGTCTGGAATCAATTTAATCTGTTTGCAGAGCCATTACAGCCTTTTCAGTGATTAGCTGGATAATTTGGAAAAGGGTCATGAGCGCTGGGAATGTGTCATGCAGGGAAAAACGTGGGGACAGCAGCAAAGTGCAGCAAAAGCTGGTAAGGAATTTTTTCATCCTTGTTTTATGAATCCAGAGTGCTCCCCAAAACCTCTGTAGCTGATGTGCTTGGCTCTTTTTTTTTCCCCATCTTCTGGGAGTGAAGATGCTCTTTTTTGTTGTTTATTTGTAGGTCCCTTGGTCCCTCCCAGCCCCCCGGGGGCAGTGACCCTTTTGGCCTCTCAGTGTTTGTGTTATCTTTGCTCTGCTGTGGCCCCTGCATGTTAAACGGCCCTGCCAGAGAGCAGGGGGCTGCAAAGACTGCTCTGTTCCCTGGGATGTGCTATCTCCTGCAGAAATGTGAATAATCCCTTTCCAAGAAGCCACTGGAGAGGTTCTGTTCGGCTGTTTTGTCCTCGGGTGCTTCTGTTGTGTTTTGCCATCTCAGCAGTGGCACCAGTTCTGGGCTTGTCTCCTTTTCCTTGTTTTTCCCTTTAAAAAATGATGGGTTTTGCAGTAAATAAATTTCAAGTGGAGGTGAACCAGCAGCCATCCAAAAATGTTGTCAAACCCCATGTGAAGGTAAGGAAAAGCATCTCCTTTAACCTGGCACCTGTACCTGGCTCACTTCCTTTTTTTCTTTTTTAAATAAAACTGTGATCTAGGCAATGGGGAGCAGAGGGTGCAGCCATGTCCGAAGCCAGGCCAGCCCATGACCTGAGAGGCTTCCAGAAGCCAAATAGCCACGAGTGCATTTACAAACCTTAAAGCAAATCCAAACCCCTTGTGCAGAGCAGTTAAATCTGTTCTGAGGAGAACTGGAGGTGCCAACTTGTCCTGTAAAACAAAAGTGATGCGTTGACACAGCAGCACAGACTTCGATTTGCTGCATTTACCTGCTGCAAAATGCCTGGATAACGATCTCAGACCCAGAAAATCCCATGATTTTTGCTAACTTCAAGCTAGAAAACTGCAAATGCCACTCCTGCATTTCCCCATACCCGGAGCTTGTTCCCGCTGCTCTGTTCCCACCTGGCTGCAGTGGCTGTGGGGTAGATGGATGTTAAATTGCTCACACACCACGCCAGGAATAAAAAGTTTGGATTTCGTGCTCTGGAAACCGGAGGGGGCCGTGTCAGTGCAGGCAGGGGCCTGTCTCCACTTGCACTGTCCGAGCTGAAACCATCTGTGCAGCCCAGCCTTGCCCAGGATGGAGCTGAACGTGGAGAGAGTTTATAGTGGCAATAAAGAGCAAGCCTTGGAGATGCTTTTGGAAACAAACTGTTTCAGCTGTGCTGACCTTGCGTGGGGAAGGCAGCACAGCCCTGGGTGGCTCAAGGTCACCTGAAGTTCCCTGGTGGGTTTCTTTTCTCGAGCTGTTTGTGATGCATTTCTCACAGTGAACGTGAAACTTCTGTGCTTTCTGCCCTTGCCTTGCCTCATCCAGGAAAAGGAATTCCATAAATGTCCCTAGTGTTACCAAGGGTGTTCCTACAGCCCTTCTTCTGGGATGGAGGATGTGGAGTGGCCTCTCCTCAGTGCCCACAGCCAGAATTTCCAGCACAGAGAACCAAACTCTCGGGGAAGCCAGCAGGGACAAGGAGCTTGAGAACTGGAAAAAGTATGGAATATTTTAAAGTAAAATACGGAATATATTTAAATAGATATTTATTATTTGAGTATAGAAAAGCAAGCAGGAATTTGCACACAAGAAAGGGGAGAAAAAAATTGTAGGGGAGGGTGGCAGGGGAGGCTTGGAGAAAGAAGCCTCAGAGAGGGGGAAGAGCAGGGCTCTGTCAGGGCTTACCAAGCTCTGTCAGGGGGTAAAGGAAAACTTAACAAATAAAAGAGCTCCAGAATATATAAATGAAGATGGAATTTGGAAGGAAAAGCAGCAGCAGGCAGTGGCAGCAGGCTGGAGGCTGAAGGTAACCTAAATCCTGCCACACATGGGAAAGGTGCTTTGCCCCATTTTTGTGGTGGACAGGGCAGAGATCCAGAGCTGATCTTCCTAAATAAGATCAAACCCCAAAGATGGGTTGTGCTCAGCTGTGTTTCATCCCAGGGAACAGTCAGACTTAAAGGTTCAGCCTGGCCAGCTCTTCAGTGACTAACTCATCACTTCCTCAGTGAATTTCAAGATGAAGGATTTATGGAGAAAATGGAAATTTGGGTCATTTGCTCAGGAATAAGATGGAAAAAGAAAATGAGTGAGTAGAGACCACATCACTCAGGCCAGGGCACAAAATGAGCTGTAACTAGGAACAATTACAAAGTGTCTGAAAGGATTATCTTTTCAGGACAGGAGCAATGACAAGGCCAAGGAAAGAGACAGTCTCTTACTGAGAGCGGTGGAGGGAAAGCTCTCAACAGTGCACCTGAAAATACACGAGCTGTGGAGGAATGGCAGAGAATAAAGAATTGATATAAATAGATGAAAAACATTGAGCAGCTGCCTCCCTACCACGTGCTCTCATTTTCTCCTGCTGCCAGAGAACAGGATGTTTCTTATTTATTTACTCCTAATTACTGAGCTCCAGACTTCCCCTGATGAGATAAATGTAGCTCAGGATGCTGGTCTTCCCTTCTCTTCCCCCAGGGTGTCTCCTCAGGATCTACATCCAAACCTTGTGGAAATTCCAGCTCTCCAAGCACTGTGGGCTCTCAGCCCCCTCCCCAGGCAAAGGCCAAGGTGCCTGTCTGGCAGGCATTTATCCAGCTGCACAGGGCATGGCACCCCAGCAAAACCTGGGCCAGGTCAATGGAAAAGAGATGGAAAAGAAGGAGGGAGAGCAAGGGGAGTGGGAGTGAGTGCTGAGAGGTCTGGTGCAGGTTGTTGGCACAGCTCACAAGGGCACAGCACTTCCAGCTGGTATTTATGAGGCTGCTGTTTCCACCCAGGGTGATGAACAGCCCTTTTTTCCTGGCTGCTGGTGCAGTTGCTCACCTTTACCTACCAAATAACACAGCCCTGCACTTTTCCCAGTTGTGTTTCTGCCCAGCAAAACCCCTTGGTGTCTGCTGGTCTCTAAAAGGCTCTGCAAAATGTGAACTGTGCAGATTTGACTCATCCCGAGTTCTCCTGTCTCCCTGAAATAACCTGTGTCACCACAGGTGTCAAAGAGGTGTCTCCACACATTTGCTCTCTGCTTTACAGAGCCTCTGTGGAGGAAAAATGCCAGGAAAGGAAAGTCACTCTGGAACAAGCTTTGCTTCTTGGTTTTTGGCACAAAAGCTTGTCCAGAATAGATGAAAACCTGAGAGGAGAAGCCCAGCAGGACCTGAGCTCGCTCGGTTCAGAGAGGGGCAGAGCAGGGAGGTTTCTTTCCATCGTTCCCCTTGTTTAGCAAACACTTCTCCAGATCCCAGCAATCCTCTTATCTGGCAGGAGCACTTCTCTAAGCCCCTTCAATCATTCTTCATGTCCAGAACGAGTTGTCAGCCCAAATACTCTCTCAGAACGGTGTTTGTTTTCCAAACACAGCTCTGTTTGGCGGCTGCAGCGGCTGGAGAGAGATAAAAGAGAGATGGCTTGGCTCAGGAGCTCAGATCCCAAAGGAAGGGGCACGTGGGCCAGGTTTCCCTCTGCTCAGGGGGTGCTGCGAGGTGGAGACGGGTCTGTCCCCAGGGGAGAAGGTGAGGAAACACTCGATTTGCAGCCAGAGGTAAGATTTGGTGATGTGTGCAGGGCAGGGGAATGGGATTTCTCCTCATCCCAGTTCACTTCCAAACCGCTGCCACTCTGGGTCTCCCCTCAGGATTGTTTCTCTCGGTGTCTGTTGTTCAGCTGTCACAAAAAGGAGTTTTGTTGCAGCTGCACTTTGACTGAAAAACTTGGGGTAGCTCTGGAAGGTGTCTCTGCTGCTTAACCAGCCTGAAAAAGCAGGAGGGTTTCATTCTGCAGATGGGAGCTCCTGTTTGATGCAAGCCACTAATGCAATTTAAAATCATGTCATGTTGAAGGAAAAATTATTTTGAAAGTTATCTCCCTTACTCACATGTTGATTCCTAAAGTATCCCTTGGAATGTCTCAACATTTCCAAAATAAGTTTTTGCTTAAGTAGCAGTGTCTTGAAGGCAGTTAGAGTTCTTGAAGGAGTTTTTGTTTCAGTGAAATTTCACTGAAATTCAGTGAAGTTCCTGTTACAAAACAAGAGGGATGGGGAAGGAGCACGGGGGTCCCTGATAGGAGGGTTGTGGTTAATCAGGTCCGTAAGTGACAACAAACAAATCAGCCTTGGGAAAACGCTTTTGTTTGATTTGGTTATTTCCCTTTGTTAATTTATTTATCTACCTGTGCCATGAGCCCTGGAGCTAAGCAAAGCCCCTCGTGCTCACGCCTGCAGCCCCTCATGCCTGCCTGCTCTCCTGCCGCAGCTCCCCTGGGGCCATGGAGGACGCGTCCAGCCAGAAGCCAGCACCGAGCAAAGGCGCCCTGGGCTCCCTCAGGCCGCAGGAGCCTCCTGCCACTTTTATCAGCTTGGAGGAACACGAGCCCACGGATTTGAGCACCAGGGAGTTCATCCTGGAGAAGGCCAGAGGGGCCTGCACGTGCGGCCCGCAGAGCCTCGGCACGGCGCTGCGCCGGCTCTTCCCGGTGCTGGCCTGGCTGCCCCGCTACGACCTCCGGGCCCAGCTGCTCGGGGACGTCGTCTCGGGGCTCCTGGTGGGGATCGTGGCCATCCCTCAGTCCATCTCCTACTCCCTGCTGGCCAACCAGGACCCCATCTACGGCATCTACACCAACTTCTTCTGCAACATCATCTACGCGGCCACGGCCACGTCGCGCCACGCCTGCGTGGGCTCCTTCGGGGTGCTGTGCCTCATGGTGGGGCAGTCGGTGACGCGGCACCTGCAGCTGGCGGGGTACGGGGACGGCAGCGCTGCCCTCGGGGACAACTCCAGCTCCCCCAGGAACGGGACAGAGGCCTGTGACAGGAGCTGCTACGCCATCACCGTGGCCCTTTCCTTGAGCTTTCTGGTCGGTCTTTACCAGGTACAGATGTTCCCTCTTGTGCTGTTTCCTCCCAGGAATTTCTCTGAGTTTAAGATGTCTGAGTGTTGGTTCAGATTTAGGAGTCCTGAGAAACATTTCTAGACCCTGTCACCCTTGAATTTTTGTGAATGCAGTGATTTTTAAAAGTGCAACACAGCTGAATGAGGGGAATTTGTTTTCCTCCATGTGATAGCCAGGTCCTTGGATGTGTCTGGAACATCCTCAGGATCAGACACAGCAAGGACGAGAAGGGGCTGGGTGAGACCTTCCCACCCCCCCAGTCCTGCAGCTGGGAGGTGAGAGCAGGTTTGGGCTGACAAGAGCTGTCCTCAAGGACCCTGCCATGCTCACTGGCAGTGTCCCCACTGCCTGGGCCAAGCTGTCACTGCGCAATTCCAGGCTTTTCCACCAGGACAGCTAAAACTCAGAGCATCACAATGGTCTAATGCCACTGAGTGGTACCCGGAGCTGCTCTGACAGGGCTGCTTGTGAGGAGGCAGCAGCAGAGACCTCATAGGCTTTTTTGTGTGGCACCCCCAGCCACAGACCAGTGTTAAAGGTAGGTCTCTCTAGTTCTCCATACCCCAGATTAACGCCTGAAGACAAATTCCTCACATGGAATGCTCAGCACATCCACAGACAGAGTAACCAGAGCTGCTAAAGTGACAGCAAAGTGACATAAATTGCCAGCCAGCCCTTCCAGCCCTTCTCACCCATGCTAAAGCTGTGGCTGCTTTGCTTTGCAGATCCTGCTGGGGGTTTTACAGCTGGGCTTCGTGGCTGTCTACCTGTCAGAGCCTCTCCTGGGTGGCTTTGTGACCGGCTCCAGCCTCACCATCATCACCTCCCAGATGAAATATCTGCTGGGCCTGAAAATCCCTCGTCACGAGGGGGTGGGCTCCTTCATCCTCACCTGGGTGGACCTTTTCAGGTACATCCACAACACCAACATCTGCGACCTGCTCACCAGCCTGGTGGCTTTGGCCATCATCGTGCCCGTCAAGGAGCTCAACGAGCGCTACAAGGAGAGGATGAAGGCCCCGTTCCCCATCGAGCTGCTGGTGGTCATCGTAGCCACGCTCATCTCCCACTACTTCGACTTCGAGCAGCGCTACAAGGCCGCTGTGTGTGGGGACATCCCCACGGGCTTCAGGAAACCCACTCTCCCAGACATCAGCCTGTTTCCCAGCCTGGCACTGGATGCTCTGCCCATTGCTGTCATTGGCTTTGCCATGACCATGTCCCTGGCAGAAATCTTTGGCAAAAAGCACGGCTACGCCGTCAGCGCCAACCAGGAGGTGATCGCCATTGGCATGTGCAACCTCATCCCTTCCTTCTTCTACTGCTTTGCCAGCTCTGCTGCCCTGACCAAGACTCTGCTGAAGGAGTCCACGGGGAGCCAGACCCAGGTCTCTGGGCTGGTCACCTCTCTGGTGCTGCTGCTGGTGCTGCTGTGGATCTCCCCGCTCTTCTACTCGCTGCAGGCCTCCATCCTGGGGGTGGTGACCATTGTCAACCTGCGGGGTGGCCTCAGGAAGTTCCGCGACACCCCCAGGATGTGGCAGCTCAGCAAGCTGGACACGGTGGTGTGGTGGACAACCATGCTGTGCTCCACGCTGCTCACCACAGAGATCGGGCTGCTCGTGGGCGTGTGCTTCGCCCTGCTCTGCATCATCTTCCGCACGCAGAGACCCCGGGCCACGCTCCTAGGCAAGGTCAGCAACAGGGAGATCTACGAGGACCAGGCCGCCTACAAACAGCTCAGCAGCATCGCCAACGTCAAAATCTTCCGCTTCGAGTCCTCCCTCTACTACGCCAACAAGGACTATTTCAAGGCTGTTCTGTACCAGAAAACCGGGGTCAATCCTGTCCTGCTGGGGGCCCAGGCACACACGGACACAGGCAGCAGCAAGGGCTTTCGGGGCACCGGGTTTGGCTGCCTGAAAGAGGCCGGGAGAAGGGCTGAGAAGCCTCCGGCAGATGCCCGTCCCCCCTCCACAGACATGCACACCCTAATCCTGGACTGCGGGGCCATGCAGTTCATAGACACCGTGGGTCTCTCTGTGCTCAAGGAGACACACCACGACTACAAGCAGGTCGGTGTCCAGGTGCTCCTGGCCAACTGCAACCCCTCCATCCGCCAGCGGCTCCGGGAGGGAGGCTGGGCTGGCGAGGCAGGCAGCGCCGGGGGCCAGCCGCCCTTCCACAGCATCCACGATGCCGTGCAGTTTGCTGAGCGCCGGCACCAGGGGGAAAGCAAGGACAAACAGGATGCTCTCCCGGACCCCGACGACCTGAACTTCCAGGTGTGTTTGTAGCCCTGAGTGCGAGGAAAGGTTTCTGACGGGGATGGGCTGGGGAGCAGGTGCGGTGTTTGTGCCGTCAGAGCGCGCAGGAGGGGCTGGGATGCTCTGCCGGCGGCTGGGATGGGGCGGGAGCGGGGGGAAGGGCTTTGGGGAGGGGCTGAGCACGGGAGGATGCTCGGGACGCGTCCCAAGGTGGGGAACGGGGAGCGCTCTGTGCCTGCCCCGTGCGGGCGCTGGGGGGCGCGGGTGAGCCGCGTGCGGGGCCGGGAATCGCCGGGAATTCGGGAAGGGACCCCAAAACTCATCCCAGTCCCACCCCCTGCCATGGCAGGGACGGCGAAAATTATCCCATTCCCACCTTCTGCCATGTGCAGGGACAGTGAGCATCATCCCATTCCCACCCTCTGCCATGGGCAGGGACACCTTCCACTGTCCCAGGCTGCTCCAAGCCCTGTCCAGCCTGGCCTTGGACACTGCCAGGGATCCGGGGGCAGCCACAGCTTCTCTGGGCACCCTGTGCCAGGGCCTCCCCACCCTCACAGGGAAGGATTTCTTCCCAATACCCCATTTAACCCTACTCCCTTTAATTTTGGAGCCGTTCCCCCTTGTCCTGTCACTACAGACTCGTGTAAATCATCTCTCCTGTGTCCTAGGTGCTCCCACCCTCCTGGCCTGTGGCCACAAAACAACAGCAACAGCAAAGCACTGCCCCTAAAACCAAACAAGTCTCAGAAAACTGGGAGCTTGCTCAGCCCATGGCTCCTACTCAGGCCCGGTGCTGCTCAGCTGCAGGGCAGGAGAGGCACTTTCCCTGCTGTTATTTCCAGACTGGGATTTGCATGACTTCCACGGTTGAAATTGCACATTTCCTCCCCAAAACAGGTACCTGAGCTCAGCAACTCTTTATAAACTGGAAATCAAGACTCCTGTGCCACAGCCTGTGAGGGCCACGGTTCTTCCAGTGCCTGGAAGGGTCTGTGCTCCCTTCCAGGGCCAGATCCTGGCTGCAGCTGGGGACATGCTGCTGTCACTTGGTGCTGTCACACGGCTGCCCCACGCCTGCAGCACCTCCAGGTGTGCAGCCAGAGGAGCCCCAGCTCTGAGTGGGACACAGGGATTGTCCTTTCTCCTGGGCTGGGACAGGCAGCATCCTGCTGGCTCCAATTCTGCATGCCAGGGGTGAGTCTGGGCTCTGAAGGCTCCACAGCACTGCCAGATCCCAGAACAGCTTTTCTTCCACTAATTCCATCTGTAAAAACACCACCTCTGTAGCCCATTTGATATGTGACCATTCCCCTGGCTCTATCCAAGCAGTGCAGCACCAAAGAAATCCTGCTGGAGGCTTGGAAGCCCAGGGATGGGAGACTGCTGTAAATAAAGTGTGTGGAAAAGGAATCCTGTGGCTGTGCTCAGGAAAATGCCTTTTGTGCTCAAAAGATGATTTCAAATTGATTGAAAAATGATCTTAAATGGTGTGTCCATCTGCCTGCAGTCCTTGGGGCAGGGCTGTGCCAGGGGGGCTGAACTGACCAAAGAGCCCCTTGCAGGGAGAGATGGATATTTGTGCTCCAGGTGCTCCAGGTGGGATGCAGCTCCCAGGAGTTTTTTCCAAGGATCCTCTCAGGCCATCCTAGCATGAGGGAACTCCCCAGGGAGGTCACGTCAGCCACAGAACAAAGAGTAAAGGGGCACTTCAGGGGCTCGACGGGAGGTAGTAAAAAACTCTTCTTACCTGAGCATCCTTCCCCTTGGCACAACATTGCCATCATTTCCTTTACAGGACTGTTTATGGAGAAAATTAAACTGTTTTAGTTAGGCTTTAGAGGCATTTACAGTCTCAGTGGGGTCATAAAGGCCCAGCAGGAAATAAACCCAGTGCTGGTAATTCCTTGGCATAGGCTGGTGCAATCCAGAGCAGAGATCCTGCACGCCCTGCAGTGGGACACAGATCTTCATGTGAGCAACTGGGAGAGCTGGGAAAACGCCACAGGGATACCCAGCAGCTTTTAGGGGTGATGGCCTCCTTCCCTGTCCTCTCCAGCACCTGGGATCTTGCTGGCAGCCCTTGCCCTGCCTGCTTGCCCAGCTCTCCCATCCCACCAGCTCCAGCATCCCCTTCCAGCCCACGAACCAAACAACCCCAGGCCCCAGCGTCCCTCCTGTCCCCACACACTGCCCAGGCACTCAAGGATCATTGCTATTTTTATATCACCTCCTGTGGAGAGGCCCAGGGCTGTAAATGATACAGAGGAGGGACAAATGACACTGCCCAAGGTCAATTTAAAATCAGAGTTGTGGAAGGTCGGGCTGGCCTCCATCACTTGGATCTCCTGGAGGAGGCAGCTGAGAGCAGGAAGGGCAGTTCCTGGTGGCGGAAGGGCTCCTGGTGAGGACACCAGCCCGAGTCCCCCTGTTTGCCAATGTCCCAGCTGGGGACCGGCCCCAGGACCTGCCACCATGTCCCAGAGCCAAAGGCTGCACCCCAGGGACCCTCCCGGAGCTTCCCCAGGGGCCGAGGAAAGGCCAGACAGCTGAAAGCAAATGTTATCCCCCCTGGTAAGAAGCTCACCTGTCCTCCCCCTCCCCCTGCCCCCTGCCTGGCCGTGGCTCTATAAATACCCAGCAGTGTGATAAGGAGAGGATTTGCTGCTGGGGCTTTGTCAGCCGCAGTCGGAGCTGACTGTGCAACTGTTAATTATGGCTCAGCAGCAGCTGGACAGGTTTAAATCCTTTTGATGCTTTGAAATGTTCCCTCTGGGGAAGTTGAAGGAGTAAAGGTTGTGGCTGGTGCTGATTGCTTCCCCTCTGGAAGGCATCGGAGACACTGATGGCTGCATGGAGGGTTGTTCTCCTCACTCCCAGCGCCTGCTGCTGGAAAAACACCCCCTGGAATGGCAAGGAGTTGCTTCTGCAGCTCTCTCACTGCTGTAAAGCAATTGATGTGCTGCCAGCGTGGGCTTATCTACCCCTGTGCACTTCCCCCAGCAGACAGAAGTGAGCTGGAGAGAGAAAGCAGGGAGCTGCAGGTGATGGCACAGGATTTTCTGGGACAAAAGTCAAGGTTAGGGACAGTTAATGCATCACTGGAGATGCCCTGGTGACAGAGGAGCCAGCAGAGTGGCTCGGGAGAAGCTGTCAGCTCTTGCAGAGGGCCAGCAAATGAGGAAGGACAGGATGAAATGGTCTGAGGAGGGAAATTACTCTGGGTAAAATTGTTGCAGTGCCCAGGATCCTCACAGGCAGCAGTGGCCGTGCTCTCTGTGATCTCCTACAAAACAGAGGAGGCAGCCCAGGGACTGGGAAATCTTTCTGCAATTGCTGCTTTGCCACTGAACTGGCTCTGCCCTTTGCCCCTTTGTCATGCTGGATAGAGAGGAGCTGGATGGAGCCAATTTGTTCCACTTCGTGTCTGATTCTTCTCTGCCTTTCAGTCGGGAAGTCCATCAGGGAGAGGAGGCACATCAAGGCTCTCCTGCTCCCTGTGGGCCCCGTGCTGCCCAGCCCAGGCTCTTTAGTGACAAATCCTGCTGTCCCCAGCCACTGGCCAGGAAATGACAGCCACCTCCCTGCCTGGTGATGCTCCCTGCTCGTTACAAGGCTGAGCTCTGCTCCCTGATGTGCCTTCAGTCACTCAGAGACTCATAACTGAGGCTGGAAAAGCCCTCCAGGACTGAGTCCAAGCTGTGCCCAGAGCACTGAGTGCCACCTCCAGCCCTTCCTTGGGCACCTCCAGGCATGGGCACTCCAAACCTCCCTGGGCAGTTCCAATGCCTGCCCACCCTTCCCATGAGGGAATTCCTCCTGGCTGAGGAAAACAGGGGCAGGACACGGACATGGTGCAACCCAGGGCTCTGCTGTGCCCCCGTGGCAGCCTCCTGGTTAACCAGTGCTCATTGTGCTGTCCTGTGAGAGGCTGAAGCACTTGTTGGCAATAATAACAATAAATACAGTGACTGTCAAGATTAAAAATAATTAAGGAGGCAAAGCCTAGAGGAGATTGGATGCTCAGCTGCAGGGAGTGTCCTTGGAACAAGGCCAGAATTGCAAGGAGGGGTCGTGGTCCAGCTCGGGCAGGAGGTGGCACATGATGGGCAAAAGAGGGGCAGAGAGAGCTTTGTGCCCCCCTGTTTGGCAGCACAGAAAACCTCTGGCATTCTTGGCCTCCAGGAGAGTCAGAAACGGCTCAAAGAAGGGCAGGAAGATGGTAGAGAAAAATGGCAAGGCAGGAAAGGAACTAAAAACCCCTGAATCAGGGGGAGTTGAGCTTAGAGCATGAGCATTAAACTTGACTCCAGTTCCATCTGCACTGGAGTAGCTCTGGCAGTTTTATTTATAAAAAATAAT
>VZTH01011314.1:0-145448 GCA_013397815.1 Aleadryas rufinucha
ATCAGAGAGAGCTGATAGCCAAGGGCCTGAAAGATGTACAGAATATTTTTGAAAGCTCATATTCCACATTTCACAGGCCTATTCCACACCCCACCTGTATCCCTGCCCCCTTCACGTGCCAGGAAAGCCTTTTCCTGCAATCCCTGGCTGAGTGCACCAGACACACGATATTGATTACGCCTCAGGCAGGTGCCTTGCCCTTGGATGTTCCTCTTTGTTCCCTTCCAAATTTCATCTTTTCATCTTCCTTTTCTGCAAAGCAGAGAAAGGGATTTTAGACTGCACATTAGAGTCGAACTTTTATAAATAAAAGTGGGGTCTATCAGTAACTGGTTGGCTTAACCAGTATCCCTCTTTTAAAAAAAATTTTGTATATTTCTCTTTTGTTTCTCTCTTTTGTTTCTCTCTGGGTTTCTTCCAAGGTCAGCCTGCTTAGGTTTAATTCTACTTCTTTTTACAGTAGAAAAGAGAATACTGAAAGTAATCTCAAAAGGTCATCTTAGTCCATCTCTGCTGTACAGCAGAATCAATTAGACCTAAGTACCCCTGACAGATGTTTGATTTGTCCTTAAAACCCCTGGTGGTAGAAATTCTCTGTCTCTGCAACACTCAGACAACTGATTCCAGTTTGATTCCAGGGGCTTACTCTGTGTGCTGTCAGTGCTTTCTAAGGGCCTTTTTCTTATGTTAAATCTGTTCTCTTGCCAGTTATTTGCCTGGAAAAAAAAATGGACAAGGAGCAAAGCCTATTGGCTTGCTATGAATTTTTATTTATTTGTGAGTTTCTACCATGTCTTCTATTTACCTATTTTAAATGGAAAAGTTGCACAGTTCTTCAACCTTTTTTTCATCAACTTTATTGAGCTCCTCTTGGATCTCAAAATAATCTGCATCCTCCTTTAAACTCCAGGTCTGTCCTATACCAAAGCTAGGGGTGAGAATACACACCTTAAACTTTGCCAGGCCACCTTTTCACACACACTGGTCTGACTGTTGCCTTTTTCATTGCTACAAATCTTTGTTGACTTATGTTCAACTTTTCAGCTTTAATTCTGTTTAGCACTGCTTAATTATCTCCCTCATGATGGATTTACAGAAACAACTGTTTCTATCTAAATGCAAAAACATGTATTAAAAAAAATTATTATTATTATTATTATTATTATTATTATTATTATCATCATCATCATCATCATCTTTTTTTCCCTTTAATTTTCTGGCTTGCTAAAATAATTCTGAATTCTAGTTCTGCCCTGCAGAGGGTGCTCCCACTCTTATCATGTTTGTCATCTGCAGATATGATAAGCATTTGCTCTATCCTATCACCTGAGTTCTTAAGAGAAAAACAGATTAATTCCAGTATGAGGCCAGACCTCCTGCAAACTAACAGGGATCATTATTACATTCAGTCAGTAAAGCATGGGTAACAATTATCCAGGGTGATTTTTCCAATTATTTTTGCTCAGCCTGAAGAAGAGGCAACTGAAGGGACATAGAGTAAAGGTGTGTTAAAATCACACACATCTTTGCTGTTGAGGAGTTAAGATGACAAGAACTGTTTCTCATAACACAAGAACTGCAGGATGCCAATAAACTTTTGAGGCAGCAGGTTTAAAACAAGAGAATTCTTGTCCATATTAATTTTATAAGTTATTAGGGAGGATAAATGTATATGTGAGCTAAAAGAATCAATCAGTGATAGGAGAACATTGCACTGAAGATCCAGCTAGCGCAAAATTCCATCAAAAGCTATTAAAATGCAGATACCATTCTCATCCAGAGAAGTTCCTGACACTCCATTTGTCATGGAGATTATACAGAAGAAGAGTCATTCTATATTTGACTGTTCTTGCATTACTCCGCCAAGGAGGACTATTGATCACTGCAGAAGACAGGATCCTGGTAGGACCAGCCCTGAGTCTTACCCAGTATGGCTATTTTGGGAACTGAAGCTGATTTGAACTTCACTCACCTATTCCTGATGAGCACTTAAATATAATCACGAGTAGCTCTGGCCAAAAAAAAGTCTAATTCGATGTATGTGCTTTTCTCAGCACAGTAGAATCTCATCTTGGTTAGAGCCAAAGAAACACAAGTCACAGGTTAAATGACTTTTCAGTGGAAAAATACATCCCTTCTGTTTTGCTGCAGTAGGTAAAAGCACAGAAAGGGAGGGCAGGAACAATCTGTGTAGGCTGGGAGACTTGGAGAACAGAGAGACAAGATGATACCCAGGAAATAAAGCCACACAAAGGAATGAAACTGGGCCCAGGATGTGAAGCAACACAGGACTCTGAACTCACTTCAGTACAGGACTTCAATGTCAAATGCTGCACTATCTGATTTTGTTCCCTCTGAGACTCTGAAGTCGGGTAAACCTGTCGTATCCACTCCTGTGATCAAAGACTAGAAACATCAGATAAACTCAAAGTATAGATGTTTGGATATTCTCAAGAGCTTTAAAATTTTTTTAATAAAGGACTGTAGCAGAAAAATCAGTAAAAAAAAAAGAAAAAAAGAGTAAAATATGGAGAACAGAGGAAATGGCTCCCTTGACAGAAACAGGTGTGTGAGGAAGGCAGAGAAAGGTGAGCTGAGTCTCATTTCTGTGGACTACTTTGATATTGTGCATCATTGTAATGCTCCAAACAGGGAAGAATGAGCTTGATCTGACATGACTCTTACAAAGAAATTTATTCCCCTCACACACATCACATCCATAACACAGCATTCAGGCAGAGGCACTTTGCAGATGAAAACAGTAGAGGGCAAGTGCAAGAAATACTGAAAGCCCCGAAAGAAAAATGGAGAAGAAAAAAAGCAACTTCAGTTGTTTCATCAAAATAGGACAAAATAAAGCAAAGCAAGAAAAGTTAAAAAAGGAGAAAATGCTAAGAATGTGTCACTGAGTGAAAATAAACAGTTACAATTGCTATTTATACCTAGTTCTGCTCAGGACACAAAGGAAAGGGCAATCGTCTGGTAACAGTCTCAACAGCACTGTATTAGATGAGGGGGAAACTCTTTCAGAATGGATCTTATTAAGGAAAAGACAGAGTAGGAGAGTATCAAGGTATATTTAGCATCTCTTTTGTATGTTCTGCATAGCTCAGCTGCCACAAAGAGGATGAGAATGAATCCAGCACAATGGTTTACTCAGCAGTGACAGCCTCAGCCCTGATTTTTAGGGAGGCTTGAGGAGTTACATGACCATGACTGTCCTTTGTGATGTGGGAGCACAACCTCTCCACCAGCAGAATGAGAACAATCCTCCAGGCAGGCTGTAAATCCACCTTTCTAAGGTCAGACATGCAAAGAGGATATTTCCTGCACTCCTGGCATCTGATTTATCCTGTCTCAGATCAGACTGTTGACCAAGAGTCAGACAGTTTCCCTGGGGACAGAGCATCTGCTATAGACCAAAGGAGCTCTTGGAATCTTTGAAAGCTGCACAGCTCATATTCAGCATTTCAGTGCCCTACTTTCTTTGGGAAAGAAGCTCATCATTGTTCTAAGGAACAGTGACAGTCAGTAGCCTCGGGGGATGTCTTGACCACCATCACTCACTCCAATAGATTTACTACAATAATTCAGAGAAAATTTCAACCAGTGCCTAAAATGGGGAAGTCTTGACAGCGAAAGATGGGATGGTGGGCATGCAGTAGCAGTGGAGGCAGGCAGGAGTCATGGGTTTGGGCTGATGGAGGTAAGTGCAGGATGATGACAGAGACACAGGAAATAGGAATGTGGGTGGTTTGGGTCACAACTGTGAACGCTGTAGAAGAGCAGGTGGAGTGGCCATGGGATGGGGACAATGTGGCTCCCATCTCGTGCTGCCCAATCCCAGCATGGCAGAGTTTTTAATGGCCCACCCTCTTGTTTGATATGTACACTTCTGGAGGAGAGGTTATGGACACAGCTAGGAGAGCCCCCTTGGACAGATGTGTGTAGAGCCCCCACTAGACTTAGATTTTTCCCCCAACACAGTGAAAGTCAGTAATAGCATTAAAAAAGCACAGAGCAAGTCAGCAAGGACGATGATGATGAAAACTGCACACTCAGCTTTCCAGACCAGGAACCTGACCTCATCCTTGCTGACAAAATCTCCCCACAGTCCTCCCACGTCCATCTGTCTGCCCCATGCTCTTATTGCACATTTAGTGTGGTAAATGTGCAGTTAGAGCCTCCAAAATCAACATCCTAACCTCTTCACCCTCTCCTCCCTTGCATCCCAGCACACAAAACCTCCCCTTCAAGCTTATCAGACCTCTCAGTGCCTCTCAAGTCTTTCAACATCAGCCCATGGCCTCAGTAGTAAAAACTCTGAGCCAGAATAAAAATATCTCTCTTACCTTTCCAGGTTAATTGAAATCCTTCTTTTCCAGGGCAATTTTTGTTTGTAAAAGCAGTAACTCAGAATCAAGCTGAATCCTAATAAACAAAACCAATGTAGACATATTTAGGAGGGTGTTAACAAAAAAACCCAATTACAAATTAATAAAAAAACATGCATTCTAATTCTCCGGTCTCTCATGTGAATGTAAACTATGCCTACATGCTTTTGAGCTCTATTCCCTTCCATGTTTATTCATTCATTCCCTTTAATATTTCTGATGAGAATAAAACTTGCAAAGAAGGCAAGGACATACAGAACTAGTAAGATTTCTACTACAAGGTCCTAAATCACAATAAAAGTAAGGCTTGTGGGGAGAGGCAATATTTTCCATAGAAAAAGTACACAGGGAGAAAACAGATGCTTTCAGGGAGGTAAGTCCAACCTGCTGGTCTACAGGATGAAAGTTTGAGCACAGATTTACACTTCTTTATTGGGTGAACAATGTGCATTTGTGTGTTTTACAGGATGCACTCAGAACAAAAATACTTGCTTCCTTTTTTATCTCCTATACAAAACAGGAGTTGTGCAAGAAGCATGAGACTACCTAAAGAAGTGTTTGAGGAAAGAAGTCTGATAGAGAGGAGGAGAGGATGTACCAAAGGGAAAAAAGAGGAATAAGAAACCCCAGCACCCCAACAGTCTCATAGCAAAGAAATGTAGAACCAGGAATCCGACTTGACCAGGCTTTGGGAGCATGTGGCACAAAATGTGAAGGGAAAAACACATTGATGAGATACTTAAAATGCAGCACAGAAAAACTCCAGCCAAACAAAACAAACCCCAAAAAAGAGGAAGAAACAAAAATGAAACAGAAAGTCAATGCTTCTCTTCCACTCAGGTGAAATTCCTGGCCTGCAGCTCTCTGGTCATCATCTCATCATAACTCCCTGGACCCTCCAAACAGATTGGTCAACTTCCTCAGCAAAAATTTTTCTACTGAAGTTAATACTCAGAAGAGTAAAGATAAGACATTTATAACTGCCTATGAGATCAAGGGCCATGGCCGGATGCTGGCTGCAGCTCATTTTTTACAGTAATTACGTTGTTAATTAATGGCAACATTCATTTCATGAAGACATTAATGAAATAGTTCTGCCACCAAGAAAAATAGTAGAGTTCTGAGAAATGGTTTTACACAAGTTTCCAGGAACTCATATTTTCTTCTTTTTGGGGATTCTTAGCTCAGATTGTACAGGGGAGTGGGTTCAAAAGTGGGGTTGGAGTCACCAGGAAGAGTCTCAGCTTTTCCCTCCTTCACTTTGGTCCTACAACCCATCAAAAGGCAGATCAGGAGAGAAGCAACTAATATATAATAAAAATAATTACAAAATTTATATTATAGTGCTAAATTGAGGATCTGCACATTGAGCTCCATGGGACTAACGTGGACAGATCCACACAATATTTGGATTATTTTGCTTGTTCACACCTTTTGCAATGCCTTGCAATTCAGGCGACATTCAGAAGGAGAAACCTCTGTGCCACAGATTCTCTTTTCTAAGAATGCCAAAGTGTCTGTCTTTTTAAATTCAATTTTTTTTGCAATTGCTTGGGTTTTGTTGTTTTTTTTTCNATTTTGCTTGTTCACACCTTTTGCAATGCCTTGCAATCCAGGCGACATCAGAAGGAGAAACCTCTGTGCCACAGATTCTCTTTTCTAAGAATGCCAAAGTGTCTGTCTTTTTAAATTCAATTTTTTTTCCAATTGCTTGGGTTTTGTTGGTTTTTTTTCAGTTTTGCTATGAGAATTAAATATAGCCTATAAAAATAAAGCAGAATATATTGAAACAAATGAAATTTCCAAAACAGCAGATAATGAATCCCTTTACTGCCACTGGTGGGATTTTTTTTAAAGTTTTCATAATATCTGCATGAGAATCTACTATTTTCTAGCCCCTCTGAGGTTTCATAGTTAGAATTTCAACAGCCTGCAAAGAAAGAACACTGAAAGAGGAGTGGTTAAGGCTGTATTTTCTGTATTTAATTGCATGTAATCACAGAAAGAGTTTAAAAAATAACCAATTCAGCTTGGTAACGAAAAGAAACTTTAAAATGTTAACCTGTGAAATCTGCTATTTGAGGGACCCTCACTGCTTTTAATTTCTCCATTTCAGCTGGTCCTTCCAGCAGCTCCACCAGAGGCATGGGCGGGACTGGGATCCAAATCATCCTCTCACTCTTTTTAATGTTCCTTATAACAATGTCCCCATAAATTGACCAGCACAGAGGAGCAAACTTTTTCATGAATCTGGTAAAAAGAATTTATACAAACCTTGTACTTTTGAAAGCTATTTTATAGCAAAGTAATTGACACTTAATAATGTCAGTCAGACATCAAACAAGCTCATTTTCTTCTTAAAAGGTAGGGACTGCATTTCTCTATAAATGCCCCTCACTTTGACCAGTTATGAAATTGAATTTTGATCTTTGCACTAATGAATCCAAACAATTGTGCATGGAATGTGCCATTGAATTCAAACTTATCAAATGCTATAGGTCCAAAAATTTTATATTTAAGTTTTCAAATTCAACTCTTTTCTTGGAAGATTTTGCCTCCTGAGCATCAAGGAATTTTTGTTTTAAACTTCTCTCTTCCATATTAAAAATAATGCAATTAACCGTGTAATTGCATGTACTGAGCAACGTACTGTGCAATGTTTAACATTCTAAATTAAAACATCTGAAGATTCCAAAATTAAAAGAGCACAAAACTTGTACTGGAAGAAAATAATTTTCTGCAAAAACCACAGCTGTGTACCAAATGACAAAATTCTGTAAGATGAAGAAACTATGACTATTTAATTAGGACCTGATCAAATTTCATGAGATTTTATTCCAGTGGAGGAACCTGATTATACCAGATTTAGTAAAAAAATCGAAAAAATTTTTAATCTGGTAATCTGTCTTTATGTTATCATTCAGAAAGTGTATCAAATACACACAACAGAAAGCGGGACAGAACATAAAAACCAGTGAAACCTTATCCCACAGCTTGCTGGGAAATGCAGGTACCTTCATCTGAAGCAGGTTGCCTGGAGGGAGTGAATTCCAAGCACGTGTTGGTTTGTCTCACAGTCTGTAAGAAGCATCAGTGCAGACGTGACATTCTGAGATGTTCTGATAGAGGAAAAAACTCACATCCCATGTCTGTGTCTACTTACATTTATACACACCACATTTACATACACCACACACACAGAAGTCAAAACTTTCAAGGTGATCTCATTCCAGGTTCCCCTGCCCATGGCAGGAGGGTTGGAACAAGATGGTCTTGAAGGTCCCTTCCAACTCAAAACATTCTCTGATTCCACCATTCTGTGTTTGTCGAAATGAACCCTTGCCTATCAATAAATGAACAATATTAATTTGCATTCAACAAACCATGACATGACCAGTACCTGTGATAAGACCGTCTAAGACTTCGTGTTCCAATGAAAGAGATTCCAGTTATTTGTATTATAACTTCCAGAAAGTTATGCTTTTTCTGATGCAGTTGTTTTCTACCAGTTTCATTAAAAATGGAAGGGCTGCTTGCAAGCACTGGAAGAACAAAGAAAGCAGGAACAGGCTTCCCCAAAGAAAGGGCATTGGGATTTATTTTTGAACAGCTCTAGCAGTGTGGCAGAAGGTGACAGTGACATGAAATCTGGCAGGGAGAAAACAAATATCTCCCAAGTCTCTGTTGGAGCAACTCTTGAGGAAGAAGATGGATCTCTAGCAGTTAATGATTCAGAATTATTCTTCTGTCCTTTTTTTTTTAGCTGAAAACTGTGATTTTTGATGAGGGAACAGCCTCAAGTTGTGCCAGGGGAGACTTAGATTGGATATTAGGAAAAATGCTATCACTGAAAGGGTGACCAGGCACAGCTGCCCTGGGAAGTGATGCAGTCACCATCCCTGGAGGGATTTAAAAGATGTGTAGATGTGGCATTTAGGGCTATGTTTTAATGATGGGCTTAGCAGTGCTGAGTTAATGGCTGGACTCAATGATCTTAGAGGGATTTTCCATCCTTAATGATTCTGCTCTATGATTTTTGTCTGCAGCAGTCCCTTAACATTAATTGTTAAAACTCCAGTTTTCCCTCAGCGAGCTCACCAGGGCTGGGGAAGGCAGGCAGCAGCAGGCAGGCTCTGCTGTTCCAGAAAAAAAGATCTTAAAAACCTCTTGCTGCTGCACCAGAGAGTTGCTTAGGAGCATGGGCAGTGAGCTGCAGGGGTGAGGGCCAAGCACTGCTCACCATGTTTTGAAAATATCTCTGTTCTCCTCAATAATCTCGCCAGTGCAATTTTCCACGCGTGCCATGGTGCAGCATTCTCTCTTCCCAAAGGGTTTCTTTGCCTCTCACGCAGGAATTCAGTTCCAAAAGCACAGCAAGCTGCAGCTGATGTGTCTGAGCAGCACTAGATTCATGTGCAGCAGTAAGAAGGACTAAAAAATAAACGCAAAACATGCAGAAGCCTCTTAGCTATGAAAAGCTATTTAGATTTACAAGATAATGCATTCAGGGATCAATTTATAATCTTTAATTCTCTACTATTGATGCTGTCAGCTGGTAAAGGATAGCTGTGATTCTAAGATACTACCATCCCAGAAATCACATACTTACTCCAGTAGTTTAGTGTTACCACATTTTCCCTGAGTCATCTGCATTTATCAATGAGAAGAAGCCTGCTGTGTTCTCACAGAACAACTGCTCTTTTTCATGCTGTTTAGCTAAGAAACTCACCAGACATAAAGTGAACTGCTAAAAATTACTCCTTTCCTACCCAAAACATCTTCTGCACAATGAGCTCTGGCAGCCAAGGATAAGGAGCAAGATCACCTGGCTTGAAATTCAGTATTTTTTCTCCCAGAAGAGCCCCTGCTGTGTGAAAGGGAAGAGCATGGAGGCACTGGGGATGAAGCTCCTCTGTGCAGGGGTGTTGTACTACAGCATCTCTTCAGCTTCAGAGATAAGAGACACACCAGGGTACACCCACCCCTACCAAAAAACCCCACTTTGGGAGAGCAGGATGGGAGCAAAAAGTACAAACAACCTTCTGGCTGCAGAGCAGCCACATGCTGTGGGCAAAGAGAGGGAACTGGCTATAAAAGAAAGTAAACAACAAACATCAAATGCTGTTGTGAGGGGAAAAAAGGAAAAGAGAAAAAAGAAAAAGAGAAAAAAGAAAAAGAGAAAAAAGAAAAGGCCTGGTTGCTGTTTCTTGATGAATTTAAAGCTGATTAACTCTGTAGTATTCAAAAAAAAAGCCAGTCCCACTCTCCCTGGCACCTAGCCACATTCCCATCCCTCCTCCTGTGCCACCAGTGACAGTCATGCAACCTCATGGTTAGCTGGGTAAAGAACTCCAACTCCAACTCTCTTGCTTCTCCCAAGAAAAAGAAACCCTGACTTTGATCTCTATCAGCTCCCTGAACAATTTGTTTTGTGACTACAGTGCAAAGAGAAGGTGGTCTACAGTGGTGGTCTACAGTGGTGGTCTACAGTGCAAAGAAGCAGAGTAGGCCTTGGTCATTCTACAAGTCAAGCCATGCCTGAGGGAAAAAAGGACAAACAGAGCTCAAACTTTATTTCATGTGGATATCTGCATTTGAGCTGAGGCTTTAGCCTCCTGTCATAGCCAATGGAGAGAAAGAGGAACTTCCAGCTCATGATGAGCTCCAGCTCCAGCCTGGGGAAGAGGAGGCTCGGAGGGAAACTTCTCACTCTCTGCAACTCCCTGAGAAGAAGGTCCAGCCAGATGTGGGTCGGGCTCTGCTCCCAGGGAACAAGGGACAGGACAAGAGGAAATGGCCTGAAGTTGTGTCAGGGGTAGTTTAGATTGGCTATTGGGGAAAAATCTATTCACTGAAAGGTTTGTCAAGCACTGGCACAGGCTGCCCAGGGCAGTGGTGGAGTCACCATCCTTGGAGGGATTTAAAAAATGTGTGGATGTGGCACTTGGGGACACAGGTTAGTGGAGGCCTTGGCAGTGCTGGCAGAATGGTTGGACCTGATGATCTTAGAGGGCTTTTCCAACCTAAATGATCCTATGATTCTTCTGACTTGGATGTCTGAAAATGCCTCTCTCTCTCCACTGTCTAAAAGGGACAGGTGACAAGCATTTGGACAGGTGACAAGCATTTGGACAGGTGATCCCCACCCAGAAGCAAAGTCACATCAGATTAAGTATCATTACCCCAACCTCACGGAGAGGGAAGTGGCTGCACAGAGCTGGGATCAGATGAGAATGCTGCAGCTCGCCAGTCATTCCTCTAGTGCTTGTGCAGGGTCTTCAGCAAAGATGTCTCTCATTTACACTCTTACGTGAGAGATTAACCCTCACAGTACCACACATCAGCAAACACCCATCTTCTTCCATTAATAAACTAATTATTATTATTATGACTGTTATTATGTAGAAGTAAGATTTGTTTTATAGAATACTTCAAATTGTTTAAACACATGTAAAATTCAATTCTCTTGTTGGGTTTTTTTTTTGGGGGGGTGCTTTTTCAGGGCTGGTTAAGTCAGTACTACCTGTCGACTCTGCAATAATCTCTCCTGGAAAATTCTGCATTCTGAAGCAAAGATTACTGCTATTTATAGTCTATTCTAGACATTCAAGTGTATGCCTTCAAATTTCTTCCTGACAATTAAAAAAATCCTCAAGTGACAATGAAGTAATACAACTGATGAAAAAGCACTTTTTCCTTAATTTTTTAAAAAAATTATTTGATACTGGATATTTTCCATGTCTAGGTGAATCATTCTGCTTGTTCACCTTGTTCAACAGGCTGCCCAGAGAAGCTGTGGCTGCCTCATCCCTGGAAGTGTCCCAGACCAGGTTGGATGGGGCTTGGAACAACCTGGGATAGTGGAAGGTGTCCCTGCCCATGGCAGGGGGATGGAACAGGATGGTCTTTAAGGCATCATAATTTATGCATAAATCTAATCCAATCTTTCTTCTTCAGCTCTTCTGGAAGTCACAGTCTCCTGCTGCAACACTGTGGAAAGAAATGATATTGTTGAACTTTGCTGTCTGCAGAGCCAGTTCTGCATGCATGCATATAAATTACCCTCCTTTCCTTGGCAAGGTGAAATATTTAGGGGTGTAAAATAAATGTGTAAAAGGTTTTAATTTTCCTGTGAGTTACATCCTCAATTAGCTGAAGCGGTGAAAAAGAAAACAGCTTTATGATTTCAGCACATTGCATAAAACACTTGCCTGATAGACTAATGCAGAGCTGGCCTGAAATGGATGATTTAGAGACCCACTGAAGGAGAAAGGCAAGTTTTAGAAGATTTACACCTGCATAATGTGGATAAATATATTACGGAGATGCTTTTAAAACATCTTCTGCTCGAAGCCATTCTGGCTTTATTGGCTTCAGAGGTCTTACAGCAGTTACCTGTGAGCAGCCATCCCCAGCTCATAGTTGCTGCCAGGTCTTTTATCATCAAGCAGTCACAGTTCAAGAGGTGTTAGGACAATACTCTCAGGCCCATGGTGGGATTCTTGGGGATGCCCTGTGCAGGGCCAGGAGCTGGACTTGATGATCCTTGAGTCTCCCTTTCAACTCAAGGTATTCTATGATTCTATATTCTATGATTCCATGAATCCATGCAAAATTTTCAAGAAAAGATAAATTATTTAAAAAAAATCACTTTGCACCCAGTCCCAGGGCGAACCACCGAGCTGCTGAGCTCTGTGCATCTGCAGAGCCCACTGACAGCATCCTCACAGCAGCCCCGAGGGAGGGGAGCACTGTTCTCCTCCTTTGCACTGACAGCATCAAGGTCCTTGTGATGTAAAAAGCTCTGCACAAGCAGACTTTTGCCTTCACCTGATTTTCATGGTGCTCCTGCAGAGTCAGTGCAGATTCAGAGCTTGCACTTGCACAAAAGCAAACAATGAAACCACAAGAGAGCTGAGAGGAGAACTTCAGCCCTGAGTCACAATTTACTTCACTGACCATAAGACCCTTACTCTTTTTACTTTGACAGAAGTGTAGGCACACCTCAGATTTCCCTGGCCCCTACAATGTAAAAAGGACATCTTCTGCTGCCCCATTAAAACCCCTCCAGGTGAGCCAAGGCTTGGATCAGCTGTGCCAAGGCTTGGATCAGCTGTGCCATCCTCCCTAGGTTCAGCTTGGTTTGTTCTGTGACAGCCAAACCTCTGCAGGCAGCGAAGTGCAGGCAAGCACCCCCCCTTCACCCCAAAATGCCTTTCTCTCTCTCTCTTTCTTAATTCACACAAGAGAACACTTCTAATAGTACAGCTGTGAAAGACTAATTCCATGGTTACCAACTAATTTATTCCCGCATGTTTGAAACCAAATATTAAATTTTCCTTACCAATCTCTTAATAGCAGCAATAGTACCTTCAAGACACTGCACAATTTCCCTGCTGAATGCGGAGCCTTCATTTTCCAAGTGTTTTCCGAAATGAAAAACACAATGAAATTAGAATGTATGGTTTCTAAGTGTCAAATATTGCTCTACTGCTCTGCAAGAATTATTCTGAAAGAGAAGGATTTTTTTTTTTTAATTATTTGCTAAAGCTGTTTTCCCTTGTTCTAAAGTAGGTCAGCATCTTTCACACTCCTCCTCCTCCTGGTGCACAGAAGGGGCAGATGCACAAGTGGTGTTTGAAGTCCACAGGACCTGGTAAAATTTTCAGTCACAAAATGTTTCCAACTTAAATTCTGCTGAGTTAATCTTTTAAAATAGTCATTCAGAGAAGTTTACAGAGGCTATTAAACTGAAGTAAGAGCTGTGGATCAAAATAATTTCCCCTTAAGCAGGGTGTAGCTAATCTTTAGAATTTTTCCAGGCAGTCATGCCTTCATTACGTCTTTTTCCAACCAAAAATGCTAATCCGGATTCGTCAAAGCCTGAAGTGAGATTTACATTAGTCCAGAAGCTAGTCTTTGTGTTGTAAATTTTAATTTAGCTTGAGCTGGAATAATAACTGCAGGGATTTGAATTCATCCAAAATATTATTGTACCTGTTACAGTGGCATGAAATATTTTTTTATATCCTGATTTTGTAACGGAGCCTAAATCCTCATCGGAGGGGGAAAAAGAAAATTTGTAATCCATGAATAAGTGAATTTGTAGTGAAGATGAGGCACTTGGGCAGCTGAGATGAGAGCTCTGGTTTTAATTTGACCTACTAACTTGTTGGAAACCAGCAGCTGCCCCATGACCATGGGATCTTTATCCACAATTAGTGGGAACAGAGGCCAGGAGAAGCTCCTACCTCAGCCCTACCTGCCTATCTTCACCCCTGATGATGACCAGCTACTGGCATGGTATTTTCTGTGAACTATCAACAGGAGAAATGTTGGAAAACAAGTCCATACATGCAGGAAACAGCAGAGTTGCTGTTCTGTAAGAGCAGAGTTGCTGTTCTAGAAGGGCAGAATTTGCCCCAGCTTCACCAATTTGTAGCAATTCCAGGCAATTCTTTCTAACAATAGCAGTCTGAAATCACAAATTTTTTTGCCACCTTTGGGTCATTAGAGCTGTGGGTTATTTTCCCCAGAAAAAGTACAAAGTTTAAAGCATATTGTGCATAAATGAAGATACACAATAAAGTCTAACTTAAAAGCTGACTTCTGTCAGTGGGAAGCTGCTGCCTTGGTGCTGTCGCTCCAGGCCCTTGTACACAGCCCCTCTGCAGGTCTCTTGTGACCTCTTCCAGGGACTGAAAGGCACTAAAAAGTCTCTTGCACTTGCTTTCTCCAAGTATCTGTTTCCTAGGTTAAACATCTCATTCAGGAAAAAAAAAAAAAAGAAAATTGGAGATAAAGCATTTAGATATTTTCAATTTCCTTCTATGCCTGCTTTTAAACCAAAAATATATGCTACTCATAAACTCATATTAGTGAAGTATAGCTTTCTCAAATACCGGGGTTTTATTAAGAAAAAAGATTGCTCTGAAAAGTCTTGCCATTTTTTCCTACATGCTCCTCCAAAATCCAGGCAGCCTTTTATCCCAACCTCTTCACCGCTGAAGTTTTTCCCCTAATCAAACCTTTAAGCGTTTAAAAAGTGGCTTAAAAATTAAGGTGATATACAAAAAAATGTCAGCTGACCCTTTTCCATCCCTCCTGGACTCTCTCCCTCATTGCCACAGTCACAACTCTGGCTTCAGAACAGCACCAGTTCATCTTCCCTGCACAGCAGAGCACTGCTTGCACACCATGTTCTCAAAACCCATGGAATTATTTAAGTTGGAAAAGACCTTTAAGACCACCAAGTCCAGCAGCTCCCCCAGCACTGCCAAGCCCACCACTAAACCGTGTCCCTGAGTGCCACATCCACACGTCTTTTAAATCCCTGCAGGGATTTTGACTCCATCCCTTCCCTGGGAGCCTGTTCACTGGCATCACTGGCACGGACACAGCAGAGTCACTGCTTTGTCCCACTTGAAATCCCTCCTCAAACCCCCCTGGCTCCTTTGGGCACGGGATGAACAGCAGCCTGACAGTGGCCAGGAGGGCAGAGTGCTGAGAGCATGGATATTTACTGGTAAAGTGTTTCCAGACCCTCTTACATCTCATGAAACAGCTCATGTCACCCCCAGCCATTTGTCTGATCTGTGAATTCCTTTTTCTGACCTCCTGGTTAAAAGCTCTTTGGGGGACATTATAAATGTGCAGCATTTGAAACCAAGCTGCCCTGAAACTCATCCCAAAGGCAACAGGGCAGCTCAGGCCCCCAACCCATACAGTCCTTACTCTGACAGCTGAGGCCTCCAGAAGTGAATATTTTGTGATGTACATGCATAAGCACAAGCTGTGCCAGATCCTCACTATTTATAAGAAACACATTTTGTTCGACAAGAATAACTTTCCATTACAGTTGAACAGATTTGACAGCAATGGAAAGTTTTAAATGTTCTGAAATTGGACAATTTGGAATGATAACCAAGGGCAGTGTGGAATCCATCCCTGGGTGTTGCTCAGCCACATCTGCCCCTACATCTCAAAGAGGGGCATTTTAGAGACAGATAAACTTGTTGGAAATGTGTCTCCTGGTACTTTGTTATTTGGTGCTTTTTTCTCTGGGCAACTTTATTACTCATAGTGCAATTTCCTTGCTTGCACTTGAAGCAATCCTTCTCCTGCACAATGATTAATCTCGCCTTCTGAAACAAATTTATTCTGTTTTTAGCCATTACTTCATCTCTTTCAGGAAGGCCTTCACACCGAGATGCTGATTGCTGAATTGTTCCAGTTTTGCATCCCTGTAATCCATCCAGGTACCCTGACAGCAGGCTGTATTTCTTACAGCAGTCACCATGACAAATGGGATTCAATAGGTCACATTTATCTTCCAAGAAAGCACAACAGCTCCATAACCAGGTTCTTGTCTGATATGGCACAGGGGAAAAAAATTAACATTCAAGACGGTTCAAGAGCTTCTAACCTCTCAAGACCTGAAAAGAATGAATTCGTGCTCTGAGCATATTTTACATTTCCTTCTGCCTTCAGATCCCAGGCCACATGATCACTTCAGAGGCCGAGGGGACAAGGAGCATCTGTCTCTCACCACCTGCCACTGAACCACCGTGCAAGGTGCAGTCACTTCCTCAACGTGCCACCAGACCTGGAGGAGAAGGAGGATTTTCCCAGCGCTGCCCTACAACATCAACACCGGTGACAGCGAGGCTTGCACGACAGGCAGAGGCTGCAGCTCTTTCTTTGAGCAGGGTTTCCAGAAATAAGATGCAGTAGAAAGGCTCAAAGAGGAAAAACCCCAGACATAGTCACGTGTGGCTTGCCAAAAATCCTTGGGAGTCCCACAGAGGAACCAGATGGCCCCGTATGTGACAGTAAAACCAAAAAGACAAGGAGGAAACGCATTAATAACCATGGCAGCCACCTCAGCTAGAAACACATGGCCCTTCCCCACCAAACACTTGCTGTGACTCTTCCCTTTGGATTTTATGTCTTTTACATTACCCTAGAAAACAGGAAAAGACAGTCCATGGCCACTGCAGCCACGGGGATAACATTAGCTGTGTTTCCTTAGGCAGACATTTAAACAACAAAAAAATTTAAAAAATAATAAATTAAAATAATCCCCATTTTCCCTATTAATCCTTGGCTCCAAACATCCCCACATGAGAAAACATACACAATACAAGGAAATGGTCATTTCACAAAACACAGTGCATGCAATATTTCTAGGTCCCAGCAGATAAAAGAAATAATTTCTGGCCGTGGAGACTATGCTGGCATCCCAACCTTTCAAAAAAAGAAAGTTTAAAAATTACTAGTAATAATGCTTACATGCTTTATTTTCTCTTCCAAGCCTGCACACTGCAGTTGAGTTGCATTTTGAGGCTTTGCCATGGATGTGTTTAAATGCAGCCATCTGTGTTTTAGAGTTATCACAGGGGGCTCTAAGTACAAATATCCTCAGTTCAAAGCTGAAGATAGAGTAGTGGTTGTATGAGGGAATATCAGGTGGCACTGCTGACCATTTCTGTGTGAAACAGGCTCGTAGAGACAAAGAACCAGCAGGACAGCCTCACTTCTTTCCAATTATCTGAAAAAGTCTAATAAAAAGTGCTGCAACTCTCCTCTGGAGACAGTGAGCTTGATGGGAGATGGCCCCTTTCCCTCCATCATATTTACAGCTGCTGCCACCTTGCCAGGCTGTTTCTGGAGACCTTCCCCATTCCAAATCAGGACTGATTTATGGCTCAGCAAGGGCCCATCAGCAAAGGTGGGGCCATCCTTCACCTCCAGCCCTCCGAGAAATTGCTTTGGAAATTGAACTGTGCCAAGAACAGGCAGGTGTTCAATGATCTGTGTGTGGGGAACCTGCACAGGGCCTGATCCCGAGCGAGGGGAGCATCTTCCCATCCCTCCTCCTGATGTTCGCAAGGGATGGGGGAAATCAGTGCACCCTGCCCTGTGGACTGGAGCAATGCTCTTCTGTGGTTTGAATGTGCAAAATGTCTCCAGTTCACCCCCAAAATAGATGGATCCATGTCTTCATTTCCCTGCAGGCAAAATACCCTTATCTGGGTGAACATAGATATCCCTGGAACAGCAGAAGATCTATTTTACCTGGCCTTACAGGGGAAAAAAAAGTCATCTGTTCATTTCATGACAGACAATTGAGTAATAAACAATTAAACTTTGCTAGGAAGAAGGGAAGGCCCTCTTTTTCTGACTATCTTTTCAAGTCTTAAGCAGGACTCAGGCCTCAGTGAGCTTGGTAGTTGCAGTTTTGTACCTGACTGAAATTCAGGCAGCTCTGGGCCAAGTAAACAAATTGATTTAGAAGCACAGAATTGCTGAGGTTGGAAAAGACCTCTAAGATCATCGAGTCCAGCCATTAACCCAGCATTGTAATACCAAAGTACTCCATTATCCTGGTGAGTTTAGCTCCTCAACTGGAAATTATGCTTGAGGAAGAATTATAGGTTGGTTCCTTTTCAAGCAATAAAACATTTCTAGGTAGAATATTTACCTATTCTTCACTTTTTTTTTTTTAAATATATTATGGTCCCACAGTTGTTGTGGCACAGCTTTGTACAAATGCATCAGTGAATTATGGATTTTAATGGAAAAATAACAGTAATTTTCCTTTTTCTTTATGAACTATATAACCGTTTTTTTTTTCTTCTGTAAAAACAGCCTCAAAATCAGAACTTCTGATATGAAATAGTAATTCATTTTTTCCAGCAGATATTTCAAGCCAGGGCTTCACTTAAAACACCTCTGCAGAGTTGCACAGGAATTTCAGTCCTTTAACACCTAAAAGAAGATGTCTGGTGACTCCTACACAAAAGGTCCTCCACAGGGCTCTCTCCTCTCCTAGAGAAATGCCTTTTCCATTGCCATCATGCTGCCTCTGCAAGTCCAATAAAACCTTATCTGCAGGTCTTGCTTTCAAACCCCTGTCAAAGATGAGGGTGTTAAAAAAGGTACAGACACGTAAAGTGCATAAGCAAAGGATAAGTCATGAATTGGGATGGTTTTACTGCTGCTGCAGGACATTTAAGCTGAGAAACTCTCCGATTTCTAGCCCCAGACTTCTAGGGATTTATTGCTGCCCTGCATCTGAAATAAATTCAGCTACTGCAATGATCATCAAATGGGGACAGACAAATCCCTGCCCAGCCTGAAGGTGAAAGTAGCTGGGAAATGCAGCACCAGCCTACAAGAGCCACCAGGATGCTGGGCCTGAGCTAACAGAGGTAATTTTGTGTAGGAGGTTCTGCTCCCTCCTTCCTTACACTACAACTCTCAGTCTGAACAAATGCGTGCTCAATGTGAAAGGAAATTTCCATCTCTCGTACGTCACCTGCATCCTGACAAGTTTATTAAAAACTAAGAAGGGAATTCTAGTAGATTTTTTCCACTTCTATTTACTTATGCCAAACAAAAAGCCCCTGTGGGTTTGTTTGCACTCATTTCTATTAACCTATCCATCACAACCTGAATCTAATCTCGTTACCCTTTTCCCTGCCTGCAAAATTATGTCACAGCAAACCTGATTCACAGAGGAAGACATGGACCAGTCTGCCTTTATAACATCTTTCTAACTCCCAGGAAACAAGAGGAGTCATGAAGCACCATCTGCATTTGGAAGAATTGACAAGCCTTTAAAATTTTGTCACAAGTCTTTAAAATTTTGTCACAAGCCTAATGATGGCTTCACTGGTACCTCTCTGAGTGCCTCAGCTGAGCCTGGAACGCCCTTCTTGGGATCACATTGCCAGTTAATAATAAATTACAAGACCAATCTTTTCTTCCCGAAGAGAATGGGCCAAATTTTGAGTTCATGTCATCCAGAGAGAGCTTCTCTGGCTTCAGCAGATCTGCTTGTTCATATCCACATCCATGTGATATTCTCCTCCTGATAAATAAACACAGGCACTCTCTGACGGCTAAATGCCCTGGGGCAGTAATTGCTGGGGGGAAAAATGTGCATGGTTCCCTTCAATCCTCTCTTGTAAACTCGCTTTTTTTGTAAATTCCCTTTTCACAAAGGAGAGCCACGTGGGGAATTGCCACCTGCACATGTTACCAATAGGACACTCTGCATTTTACATAACCTATTTCCCACCTTGAATGACTCAGAGATTCACAGTGCTTGTTTCTAACTCCTATTTGGGAGCCAGTGTTAATTTCTCTGACCGATAATAAATTTTAATGTACAAAACAAAATCACGTAATGCAATTTTTTCCCCTATGTCATCATTTAGCACCTTAATTAAGCACCAGCTTCAATGGGTTTTAGCCTTCCTGTTTTTATATCCAGTGTACATGTAAAGAGCAATTATATTCCCTCTTCCCAGCTTCCTTTTTAGAGTAACAAAACTGAACTCTTCTGGACTTCATTCCTGTAATGGCCTCACATCCCCTTGTATAACCTTAAGAGTATTTCTCTGCCCCACTGAGCTTTTTCCCACAGTGCTTGACCAGAATTTTCTCATCAGTATTTTTTTTACCCAGCAGCCTTCTAGCCAACAAGGGAACTTTCTGTTATCAATCCAGGACAGAACTCTGCAATGCAAAATACATTTGCATTATATAAATATATAGATATAAAATATATTAAAAAAATTCTGATTTTTACTTCTCATGGGCTTCAAGATTATCCCTCTCCTTCCCTATGGCATCCAGTGATTTCCTCCTGACACTTCACCACTTTGTATCTTTAGCAAAGCTCAGGAGCTTTTTTATTTTCATTTTATGTTACCAATTCCCATCTGCTCCTGGAGATCTCCTTGAAAATCTTGCATGAATCAAAAGTTTTATCTACTTCACTCATAGTTTCTCTCATGGCACCATATCCATGATACCTCGACTCCAGGTACTCTACTCCAAGGGCTTCTCTAGCTGATTTTTTCTTTGCAGAATTTATTTATGAGCCTCAGTTCATCCTGCATAACAGAGACAGCCCCATTTCTCCCTAGAAGCCCGACTTACTCAAGCCTCTTGTGACTGGAGAGCTGTGGGAGTACCTCTGGCTACATGGCAGCAGGAAAAATGTTTTCTTTTAATTTGCACTCTTGGTGTAGTATGTGAGTCATAGACGTGTGACTGCTGTGGGGAAAGTGGGCGAGAGAAAACACTTGAGATGAAGAGAGATTCTTGATTACATGATGATGTCAGAATTAAAATTCAAGCTGATTTCCTGGAAGTCTGGTGTTCAAAAGAGACAGTAGTACTATCAGAATTTTACGCTCCTTCGGGTTTTTTTAAGCTGGCACGTGAAAACTCGGAGTATACTTTTTGAGAGTTTTTCTCCCTGCAGTTCATCACATTCCTGTATTTCAGCTGGAAAAAGTGGTAAATTGTACAGTTTTTGAGGGGAGAGAGGTGTGAAGAAGGCTTCCAGGACTTCAAGATTTCCAACTAGAAGGAATACAAGAGGTGCTTCCCCATGTAGGTCCTTCTGAGAAGGTTACAGCCCCGCTCTTCCTAATTAAGCACCTCAAATTTGCTGAAAGCTGAGAAGTCAAGCCGATGTTCTGCTGGTAACAGTTCGGTAATTACATTTAACCTGTGCCAAAACTGATGCTTTTTCACTCAGTGCAACGATTGTGTGGATGCTGCTTTCTCCAAGCAAGCATCTGTGGAATTAGGAGAAATGAAATTAGGCCTCATGTCTAACTTGGCAAATGAAGAATATTTTGTGTAAAGACAGCTGCTATTGAAGTCACTCCACTGCCTGTATGTTAAGTATCTTTTTTTTTTTTTGGTTTTGGCACATCTATAAAATAGGATAGCAATTTTTGATGATACTGTAGATCACAGACCTGTTGCAGTGAGTCCAGAGGAGGCCACAAAGATGCTTTGAGGGCCAGAGCACCTCTGCTGTGAGAAAAGGCTGGGAGAGCTGGGGTTGTTTGGCCTGGAAAAGCGAAGGCTACACAGAGACCTTAGAACCCCTTCCAGAACCTAAAGGGGCTCCAGGAGAGCTGGAGAGAGACTTTGGACAAGGGCATGGAGTGACAGGACACAGGGAATGGCTTCACACTGGCAGAGGGCAGGGATGGATGGGATATTGGGAAGGAATTCTTCCCTGTGAGGGTGGTGCGGCCCTGGCACAGGGTGCCCAGAGAAGCTGTGGCTGCCTCATCCCTGGAAGTGACCAAGGCCAGGTTGGATGGGACTTGGAGCAACCTGGGATAGTGGAAGGTGCCCCTGCCCATGGCAGGGGGTTGAACCTAGATAAGCTTTAAGGTTCCTTCCAACCCAAACCATTCTGTGATTCTATAATTCTGTGATTTTTAGGCCAGTCTGAGGTACTTTATATCACTGCAACTAAATTAGAGGGCTGTACAAAAGAAGTAAAAATGTAACTAAATTCTCTTTACAGCTCCCTCATAAAGGGAAATGTGTGCAGAGGGACCTTACTGTGAATGACAATTAGCTTTGCTGGACTGAATTATTTTTTCAGCTAAAACAAAAAGACTCATGAGGAAGCAGAAATTGCAACCTTGAGGCTGAACCTCTTTAATATTCAATGAACAGGGGAAATGAGTCTGAGTTGCTGGTGGAGGGGCAGACAGGAGGGAAAAGGAATGAAAGCATGTCAGCATAGGTGCACTTGGTCTTTTGCTTTTCTTAGACAGACTCCTTCTGCATCTCTATCCACCCTCTAATCCTGACCCTGGTCCCTGCAGCATCTCCCAGTGCTTTGGCTGAGGCAGCAGGAGTGAAAGGGAAGAGGAAGGCAGGGGCAATGCAGAGATGAGCACGTCCCAGTCACAGAGGGATTGCCAGACTGCTGGACAGAACAGTAACTGCACAGGTAACTACCCTGCCTTGCACACACGTGGTGGTGCTAGATTATAAATGTGGCATACTTGTAGGTTTAGAACTCTTTCTAGGGGAGCTGCAGAAGTGGCAGTCACTTGGACCAGGTGCTAACCAGAGGAGAGCTCCAGCACACAGTGATCTGGCTGCTCCCTTGTGAGCAGAAGCCAAAGACAAGGACATGAGCAGTTCAGATAAATGAGAGAAGCAGGTCAAGCCCATTCACCTGCTTAGGATCCACTCCCATTTCCCTGTGCACCTGTGGAGAAGGGTGCCCCCACTCTCAATATCTTTGCCCTGTTGTGTCAGAGAGCACTGACACACTCTCCTGTGCAGGTGCTGAGCACCAAGGAAGCCTGGCAGCAATGAGCAGAGCCCACTCCTCCTTCTGCTTCAGGCACTGCAGCTTTTGACTCTTACCAGTGGACATATCTCACCCTGACCCAAATACCATATGTCCTGCAGTGCTGCAGGTGCCAGCCAGTCTTACCAGGCTCCCTCATGCCAGCAGCCTCCCTCCACTCATTCCTGATCCCAGGAAACCCACAGGCATGCTCCCTGATGGAGCACCTCTTAATTCTGTGCCTAAGAAAAGAATATATTAAGAGGAGCCAGGAAGAAACACATCACTCTTGGTCTTCTCAAAGCTGCACTGGGCAAACACACAGGCTTGCCACATATTTCCCTGGGCCCATGTGGAGAAGGAAAGGCTGGTGAGCTCACAGGTGAGTGACTTGTAACCCACCAGGACAGGGATGGGAGCCAGCTGCCATCTGAAAGCAAGCAGGCAGAGAGCAAAAGCTACGGGGGAGCAGACAGATTCTCTTTAAATGGATTAGCTGCTCACAGAATATTATAACATTCTTATCTCCTCCCAATTCCAGGGCTTTCCTGACACTCATGTGCTTCATGATCCTACTCTCACTAGATAAATATTAAAGAGCAGAAGGAGCATAAAAGAGATCAGCAACAGAGGCAAATACAATGTGTAGAGGAGTGGAATGCTGCTGAAGCACCAAGAACCAGGGAATCAAAACCAGTGACCTCAGAGAATATTCACATTTCGCATGAAACTACCAATGCAGTGATCATTTCAAGGTACAGGGACAGATATTTAAGTGACATAAAGCTCTGACAGAACTCTTAAGTAACCACTGAACCTCTACTTAACAGGCAGCAGTTTAGGAGCAGGGTTATAAAGTTTCTGGAAGGTACAAGTGAAACCATGGAGAAGATATTTTAAAGTCATAGAGGATGAGAAAAGACACATATAGATGTTCTGGCAAAGTTTTGTCTCTTGCCAGCATGCCACTCCCGATTTCATATCCCCAAGTCAGAGTTACATTGTTTTCAGTTCAAATTAGCGCAGTCGTTCGGGCTGGCTTTCAAAGGTCGGCTCAGCAGGTAGACTTGTTATCTTCCCTGAAAGGCACCACCACGTTGAGCAGATCAAAAGCTGTATTTACATTACCCAGCCAGTTTCCAGTCATGGAAAGGCCTGGCCTGTACCTGTCCCTGCATCTAAACAAGCCTGTGACAGTCACCTTCGGACCTCTCAGCTTCCTCTCCAGAAAGGGAGCATCATCATCACAAACTATCCAGAGATGAGGAGGAGAGGCACAGCCTGAGCCAGGTATTTGGCACACACCTAACTCCCACCACCTGAACACCCTCCCTTGGTGAGATTGGTCCTCAAAATACCCATCACTTTCTCATCTCATTAAAGCAGCCTTTGAAGCAGGAGGATGTGCTGACCCTTGAGTCACTGGTGGTGTGATGTCCGTTCATCAGGCAAGGGACACTTTGAAGAGAAATGAATGGTTTTACACCCTCCTCTACATTTTACCCAGGCAGAGCGAGCTGCTTCCCAGGTTTCACCTGCCTAGAAACCCCCACAGGTTTTCTGCTTTTACTGTTCAAGCTTTTCTACTGCTGCTCTTTGACTGCAGATGAAGATCAGAAACAAAAGGGCTTCACATCCTGTGTATCTCAGAGCACAGCTCAGGAACAGGTGTCATTCTGTATCTTCAGCCATCCACTGTAATCACACTAGAATATTTTAAAAAGGAGAGAGCAGTGTTTGTTATTTCTCCCCACACTTGTTTGAAAAGCAAAAAAATGGATGCACAACCCCTCCCCAAGGTGCTGCTCTGTGAGTGAGACTTACCAGGGACACTGAGGGTGTCACAAACTTTCACTCCCCACATGCACACACAGGGACTCTGTTATTGCAAGGTGTGTAGCAGGACCAGGAACTAGCAGAAGTTGGCTTTCTCCAAGCTTCCATGTTCAAAGGTATCATGGGAAGCGCTGCTGTGATCTCAGTAAGGGGATGGTGGCCATGAGCAACATCAGCAACACAAACCCTGCCTGAAACCCTCTGCTTCTCCCACATCCCAGCATGGTCTTCCCAGCTCGTCCCATCCACCAGGTTAAGCCACCCTAGCTGCTCAGGCTGTTACTGCCAAATACATGGAAAGTCAGAGCGGCTCTGAGGAAGTTGGGAAGTTTGTTTGGCAAGGTGGGATGTGAGAAAAGAGAAAAGGATGTGGGTTTGAGATGTACGTGTGCAGGGGTACAGTCAGGGTGATGAGGAGAGGGATTGGAGGGATGTGGGGCTTGAGAGAGGGTGGTGCTGGAGGAGACAAGAATGGGATTCTTAGTATCTATTGATTTAGGCTCTTGAGAATATTTGTGCTCTTCCAGAAGGCTTTATTTTGCTTTATTTCCAAATATGCAGGGAATACAGCATTTAAATGGTGCTTAGGGTTCAGCATTGCAAGAGGCCAATCTTGGATATCACTGCACTGGGGGTGTGAGGGAAGAACACTTTTATGGGACCAGGGGGATGGGACATTAAATGGGCTCATTTTCAAAATTAACATGTTGGGCCCACACACTCATCTTGTAAGTAATAAGAATTCTGGAGGTCAATCTTCATCCTCAAGGATGCTTTGTATGGTCTTTACTCTTCCTCAGAGACACAGGGAACTTCAAGCCAGTTAAAGCTGGGAGTTCATGTTGAATTTTAACTCCTGGCTGCCAACTGCACGTGCTAAAACAAACATACTCCATTCAGTCAAAACCAATGTATGTTCTTTTGAGACACTCAGTTTTTCATTGAGGAAAAATGTTCCTGTCTAGCTGCAGGTGACATTTAAGGTGACCAGCCTAGTATTTTTAAATATTACAAAGAAGAATATTTAGATATAAAGCTTAAATTCAAATAAGGTTATTTGAGACTTGTCACAAGATTTAACTAGCCCACAGCCATACTAATGTTTCTACCAGCTCCTTATAGGCATTTGGGTTTTACATTTAGACACAAAGAGAACTGCAGCCTGGCTTTGGACAGGTGTCACCATGGCCATGTGGAACTGAGATGAAGGTGAATTAATGAATGAGTCTAAGGAAAGACTTCAAATTTAAAAAGTTGGGATAAATGTTTAAAAATCTAGTTCTTTGTATAAAAAGAAATTCTTCATAGAACCTTTGTGACTGAAAAAGAGAAAAACCAGCAATTCGGCTGAAAATATTTTGATGTCACATTTTTATACAAAAAAAAAAAATCCACAGGTGTGTTCCACAAATGGGCAAATCAAGCACTTAACCAGTTGTTTGTTTTTAAGCACTTTGGATAATGTTCAACAGCTGTTTCTCTCCTCTGATTGATCTCAAACACCAAATGCCAATTTTTAAAAAACTTCACCTTTGAACTCAAGTAAATGCTTGTTTCAGCTCCCAGCCTCTGGATTTGACATTGATTCTGTTCAAAGCAGATTTCAGAGAACAGCTTTGAGTAAGAGAGCAACTTGGTGACAAGGAAACTGAACAGCCCTTAGTGCTGTGCTGACGCCTCCATGCTGTGCTGCTCGTGGTTGACACAGTGTGCAAACGGAGGAAGAGACATTTGTTCATGTGCCTGGTACTTGCTACACCACCAACAAAAATAAACAAACTGTGTGCAGAGATCCTTCTTTTATTCCAAGAAAGATCATCAAGGTGTAAAAAGATTAGATGAGCTGCATACCCTTAGTTGTGTACTACTTGTTGGACTGCACCATTATGTAAGGGCAAAGTGTGTGCAGACACTCAGGGGAGAGGGAAAATGCTCCTTTTTGCACAGTACATGTCCAGTTCCCAAATGTCAAGATAATCCCAGTGGCAACAAGAAGGAGAACTCTTTACATTTAGTAACATTTATTTCTGCATTCGGTATCAAGTACATAAGTGCAAATATTCAGAGTCCATAATTAAGTCCATTAGGAACTACAGAGAATGTAATACAAATCGTAATAAATTGAACATGCTGGAACTTTCCAGTTACCATACATGTAAATCAGCCTGTCAATCCTTTACGACAAAAGTACTGGGTTTTGTTTTCTTTTTTTCTTTTTTTGAGTTATACAAAACTGATTACCATAAGTACCGATTACTGTTTATTTTATTTGTGCTGGAAAACACTAAAACATCAGTCTACAATTCTATATAGTTAATAAAGATGAATCCAACCAGCAACCCAGTGACGTAGAAGCAATTTTAACTATTGCATCAAGTGCGCTAAGCAGGAAAGCCCCTAGCCACATGTAACATTAAAAGTTATAGAAGCAATGCCAATAGAAGAAGGAAAAACACTAAAAAAAAAAAATTAAATAAAGAGGTCAATATTATTTAGGCTCTCACCATCATGCACTTTATAAGCAACACAAAAAACCACATCTAGTACACTTTTCTCTTTACTATACTTTAGTGCTTGACACAAGTGATTGCAAATATTCTAAGTGCAGAAGCAGCAGGGGAAAAGCACTGCTTCCGAGTTTTATGTTTCTAAGATTATGGTGTCAAGAAAAAAAAAAGAATGATAAATTTGCAGTAAAGTGTAAGAACAGAGCTGTTTTCACTCCAGATTTCCCCATTATGCACTACTGTAGTGGATGAATTCTTGACGTCTGCTTTACTCTGCCTTTCTCTTAGCACCTGGGATTTTAGCTTGAATCCTAAAAAATAAAGAAGAAAAAGAAAAAGGATTATGTGGTGAGGCAGTTATTCCATTCCAGTGGTTCCCCACTTGGACTCTTATCCAGGGATAATCTCTAGTCCATGTTCAGTGTGTTGTCTCAACAGGTGAATTAAAGTGCCGTGAGAAACAGAAGCCATGCCCATCTAGGTGTTCTTACAGGCCTGGATTTTGGCAGTTCATGTAATCTTGGGATATGTTCAGTGATATTCTCCCCCCCAACATTATTTCTCCATGGTCTAGTGTCTATAGAAAGCCAGGAATGAAGTCTAAAAAAACCCGAATTTTCAGTACAAAATTCCACCCAGGTCTTCTGCCTGTTCCATGGGGGTTTGAAACACTAAAGATCATGATGCTTACAGGTATTTTCTTTCTGTAACAAGGCGGAGTTCTAATTCCCACTTTGGTCATTAATGCCATTAACTCTCCAAATGCAAAAAACAGGTTTGGAGTGGTCAGTGGGGAAGAGAATTAACTCATTCCTTCCTGTTTGTCCTGGCCAGGTACCAGTGTGGACATCAGTCCGTGACTGAGCTGCTCTGCCCACAGTTCCCCCACATGGCAGGAGAGGGGAGAGAAAGCCTGTGTTTCTCCAGGGATCTGCCCTCCCTCACCATCTCACATTCCAGGGTCTGGGGAGGACACCAGTGACAGGACACAGTGTCCCCAGGACCAGCCAGGTCCCAGCCACCCCCAGGGCACCACAACCTCACAGCAGGAGCTGTGGTGCAGTCGCTGAACTCACTTTGCCACCACCGTGTTTATGTGGGTCCGCACCAGCCCCAAGTATTGATCAATCTGTGCCTGCAAAGAGCAAGAGGAGACCAAGTCAACGAGGCAACAACGGGGCAGAGCCACCCAGACACCCCAAATGCAGCGTGCAGACAGACCTACCTGGTACTTGTCATATACAACGGGGAGAGTAAACATGGACACCACAGCTGAGGAGGAAAAGAGCACAGTGTTATGTTCCTGCAGATCAGATTCCTCCAGAGGAGAGACCTACTTCAGTGGCAAACACATTATCGTGCCACTTGGTCAGCTGATCCACCAGGGAGCTTTTGCATTAAAAATGCACTTTGCTCAAGCCTCCCAAATATGGAATTCCCCATTGCTCTGGGACTGGGAGCTGCGAAACCATAAACTGCAAAGCAGCTCTAGCAGGAGGGACAGAGTGATGGAACAGTGAATATTTACTGGCAAGGGAATTAAATGCTGGTGGTTTAACTGAGGGGAAGGCATGCCAGGGATAGGCTGTTTTGTCTAAGTCAAAATTGAGAGGGAGTTCAAGTTAAAAATAGGTTTTTAAAAGAAATGTTGATTTTTACCCATTATCAGAAGAGTCAGGCCATTGAAGAGGGCTCCCACGTAAGTCAGCAGCCACATTAGTACTGCAAACTGAATTAAAGACAGATCATTACATCACCTCCAGTGTCAGCATAAGAAGAATTTATTTTGCCTAACTAGCTAACATAACAGCACATTAGCCTCTTTTAATGTAGGAGTGGTTAAGTAAGGCACATTGGGAACCAGGTAGTTTTTCTAGGTGTATAAACCCCATTCTTCATTCTGCTTCTGGCCCTCTCAGCTGAGCTTTCATGTCTATTTAGGGCTTAAATTGCACCCATATAGGACTCTGCATTGAGAATGGCATAGGCAGAATTCTGCATCTAATTTTTATGATGGCAGGGGTCATCCCAAACAGGTTAACCAGAGCCCTGAAGTGATAATCCCAGGAACTGATAACACTTGAGGATGAGAGATGGGTACATTTTCCCAAAATTCTTAACTAATTTGGGAGCCTAACCCATGTCTGCTGTCTCAATGATCTTCTCTTTGCTCTAAAGGACACCTGCTTGAGTGTAAGGCTAAAAATCAATAATTATTTCAGCAGGGAGTGAAAAAAGACCTTCCTCCATAGCAGGAAATGCCACCAGTAGAGGAAAACCAGATTAACAGAGGGGAACATTATTTTATAGCAAAACAATAGACAGCATAATGCAGGGATGCTTCTAGAACTGACGTGGAGCTAAGCTGGTTCTGCAAATTATCTTATTACTTATCAATACATTCAAATGCAGAGTGCCAAACCCCTAAAGTGCTGGAAACAAGCAGTTTTAAAATCAAAAAGCAGAGCAACCTTCATATTTGGAGCTACACAAAACTAGGTTTCATGACAACCCTGTCAACATGGGAAGCAGCTCTTTGAAATGTAGATTGATCCTCTAGAGAGGGGTTAAAAATATTTAAAGCAGTCTTACTTTTAAAGAATCCACGAGGTCCTGAACGAGAAAGAGTCTCCTCAGCTCTTTGACTGTGCTGTTGACGTATAGCTGGAGACAATCTGTGTATTTCTGGATCTGGTCCTGTGAAAGATTCATCTCCATCTCCAAGTAGGCTCTGCCAGAAACACAGGTCCCGTTACAAATCCGGGAAGTTTCCCCTGCTGTTCATGCTCGTACCCATCCACCCCATCATTCCCTCCTTCCCAGACCTCATTTCTGTGTTCTGGAGCAACAGGGCCACCAGCACACCCTCCTCACCTTGCATGACCCACCTGCCAGGTGATTGCTAAGCTGGGGCTGTTTTCCTCCAGCCTCACCCTCTTCCCACACAGAGCCTGGTCCTGATGGGATTTCTCTCCCGACCTCATCCAAAGGGGGATACAAATCTGACCTGGGAGGTTTCCCCACAGATTTCTGTGCTGTTCTCTGAGCTACTCCCCCATACTGAGTTGCAGCTCAGAACTGACCCAAGTGAAGCAGAAGGAGCAGCACCCCAACTTTTTCAGTGTGTGCGTGTGTATTTGCAAACCACACCAGTTCCATGACCTGGTTTACCAACTGGTTGGCACAGCAGAGGAGAAAGTATCACTGTTCTCATGGGGCAAACCCCTCAGACCCTGTGGAGAGTGGGGAGTGCATTGGCACTTAGATATTGGGTGGCTGGAGAAAAGATATAGATAGTTTCCTTCTATGCCCAATAGATTGTGCCCAGAAACAATGCTCTTTTTGCTTGCAGATAAGCTGTATTATCACCAGCTCTAATGAAACTCCTTTTCTCTGTTTGCTAAAAACTTCCTGTATCTTTCTGAAAAAAACCCCCATGTCTTAGAGGATGACAATTTTTGTGGTGTTCTGTTTTTCTTTCTCTCCCCAGGATCTAAGCCGATAGAACCCCTCAATTTCTGAGACGCTGTGGAACAGAAAACATTATTATTTCCCGCTTTATGAGCAAGAAGAGGATTCCACCCAGCACAAAAGCGGCGCTCGGGCATCACCACAAAGCCACTCACTTGAAGGGGTGGCCCTCGTCCGTCTTCTGCACGGCCTGTAGGACCGATTTGTAGATTCTGAAGCTGATGGTGGCCGAGAGGCCGGCCAGGGCCAGGTAAGCCACGACGCTGACGACGCTGAACTGGGTCAGCGAGAAGAGCAGCAACAGGAGGCTGCCGAACACGATCCCTGTCTGCTTGATGTCGCGCCAGTACAACAGGTCGATAGCTGGGGGGAGAAGAAGACCAAACTGTTAAAGGCGGGAGCTGGGAAGGCATCGAGGGTGGCCGCCGTGGCCACCGTGGCCCTCGGAGTCCTTGCGGGAGGGCGAGGGGAGCAGCGACGCTCCTGCTCACGGCAGCACCGACAGGAGCTCCTCGGCAGGAGCAGCGAAGGGACTTGAGCGACGCGCTGAGGAAATTGCAACCGATGACCTACTTGAAATCCTTGTTTTCCTTGTGCCTGTGCCTGGGTTAGATAAGATGGATGAATATCTCCAACCGCAGCACGGTGGGTGGGTCTCCTGCAGCAGCAAGGCAAGTGCAAGCTGGGGTTTGTGTTGTTGCTAGGGCTGTATGGAAGATTTCGACCTTCCTTGCATTTACTCGGTCTGAAAACTCCAAATTTTCATTTCTTTTTTCACAAGTTCAAATGCCAAATGTTTGATCAAAGCGTTTTCCAGTTTTGGTTGCTGATAAATGAACGAGAAAGTTTGGGGCTAGCCACAACAAACCACGTTCCCATTCAAACTTTTGGCAATTTAATTCTGTTATTTCATGAGTTTTAAGAAAGGAAAAGACTCCTGGCTTTACCACTGCTTAATAGTTCCATGAGTAGGAAACCATTTTTCAGGTAAGGCCTTCAAATACAGAATTAATCTCTCTTACTACTCAATCCAACCATCTCAGAAATACTAAAAAAAAAAAAAAGCTTTCTGCTTGTTATATAACTTTCCATGTCCATGGGAGGTGCTGGTTAGAACAAAACAAGTGCATAAGACCCTTTTCAACTAGTGCATTTTTTACATTTGTTAAGCAGTTAATTTTTACAGTGTTTTTCACCCACTTTGTATAGTTTATTTCAACCTCTCCAGCAAAAAATTTTAGCATCGGAGACAGCCACTGAAAAAGCAAAATTTAATGAAAGGACTGTGGAATATCCAGTCCACAAAGGTGAATTTAATCTGTTTACACCCACAACCTGTTTCTGAGAGGACTCTTCATCCAGACAGAGAACGTGCTCATGACAATCTAAACAAAACAGCTTTAATTTCACACACTGCACAAGTCCTCAAGAACAGCTTGAACACACCACCAGCCAAACAGATTTGAGAGATGCCACTTGTCAAATCATTCTGAACAAAGAGTAAATTCAGGAAAACTGCAATCTGTCAGGAAAAAAAAAAGAAGTCACCGATACGAAAAGAAACAAAATTAATCCAGCCTCCTAGTCCTTATCATCTTATCTCCAAAAATTGTGAGTCACCATGGTGCATTTGCCTTGAGTCAATGAGTTATATTACTCATTACTATTACACATATTAGCCTGGCTTTACAGTGATGGGCTTGAATGCAAAAATTGCTGTTGTATTACTGAGCTCTCTTCTCTTCGTGCACCATTCACACCCATCTATATTCTCCATCAATATACAATATGTAATAACCTTTTACTACTTTTAAGCATTCAGCACCAGACCTGTGATTGTGAGCACACATGACTGGATCCTATGGGCTGCATGGAAGCCACGGGACAAGGACCTTGGTGCCTGTTTTGGGATCCTGGCTGCTGACTCCACAAAACAGGGACCAGTCTTTTACAGATATATGCCCATGCCTGTTTCCTGCAGAAACCTTGGGACAGGGAGTGGGGAATGCTCCAAACTGCAGTTACAGCATTGCCAGAGCACCTGTATGAGGAGGTTTAGCAGCAGACACAGCTGTATTGCAGGACCCAGCTGGAGCCCCACAGATTGCCCACAGTGATGAGGTGATGGAGCACACGACTCCACCCTTGCACACCTTCCTTACAAAATGGCATCCCGAACACAAAGCGTGCAGGTTTGCCCATTTTTCATATTCTTTTTCAGTAAAGGTGCTGCAAAATCCTGCAGCACAACAACTGGGCGCTTTCACTAGCATTTGGACAGGAGGTATTATGTTTTCTGTGAGGGTGGCGAGGCCCTGGCACAGGCTGCCCAGAGAAGCTGTGGCTGCCCCATCCCTGGAAGTGTTCAAGACCAGGTTGGATGGGGCTTGGCACAAGTGGAAGTTGTCCCTGCCCATGGCAGGAGGGTTGGAATGAGATGATCTTTAGAGTTCCTTCCAACCCAAACAATTCTATGATTCTGTGATTATTCACAAGCTGTTATTTTTTGTGCTCAAAAATTACTCTCTCAGAAGACAGTACTGGAAATTTATGCAAATCTGACTTTCAGATACTTAAGTTTTCTATCACACAAAAGCCCTCAACATTAAATTAAATAAACCCAGGTGAGCTGGTGTATGTGGCACATCATGTGCTGATGACAGAAAAAGGACACATTCCAGGGGAAAACACTCCCTGGGACACAGGCAGTAGAGAGGCAAACAAATGAGACCTGAGCCAAAAAATACAAACCCGACTCCAACAGAGTTCCCTGAGTCAACCCCAATTAATTATAAGATCCAAAACGGCAACTAAGCCTTTTTCTTTCTATGATCTTCCAACCCATACTTCTGCAGACTGGCAGTGGGCTGCATTCTCATGCAGAGAGATGCCAAACTGCATTTTCTCGTTCCCCTCAAACGGGAAGATGCTGAGTTACTCAAGACAGACTTGACCAGGTATGTGTATATCCTGAAAGTTGTCTGTTCCTGCCATGGAATGACTGGGATATTTACTCAGCTGTATCAGGTAAGGAAAGGATCAGAGAGAGATGGACAGAGGCCAAGTGACACAGTTCTGGGGACATGCATACACGAGGGAGGAGATGAAAAGCATCTGGCCTCTTTCTCCAGCCAATGGAGACCTGGAAGAGAGGGATCCTGTGTCTTTTAGACCTGAGGCAAATATTCCCATGTGCATGGAAAAAAAAAAGTGCCAACTGCTTGTTGGAAAATCTCAGCATAGAAAAGTGAGACATGAGCTGAATGATTTTTACATGGCTCTCCCAGCGCCCAGGCCCAGCCTGGGAACACATTCCCCCCCTTCCCCCACGGCCTGCCAGATCTGTCAGGATTTTCAAGGGCAGGAAGCACATCTGCCTTCTCCTCATCTCCCTGGAAGGGATAGGGAGCTGCAGCACTGCTGCCCTGTCAAGCTGTTCAAGTGGGATTTGCTGCTCCTGCAGCCATTCCTCCTCTTCTCCCTTAAGGAGAAGGGGCTGAGGCAAACCTCTTTGCAAAAGGTGATATACAGGAGGGAGGTGAACCTCACAGCTCCTTGGGCAGGGAAGGGGGAGAAGAAGAATCCTGGACTAGAAATCAGTGGAGACTTGGGGAGAATTTGGCTGACAGGCCTCAGGGATTTGAGCTGTATCAGTTCCTCTGGAATTTAGATGCTGCTAGAAACACCTGAGCTACACCTGACAGAGCCATGTTTTCTCCTCCAGTTGCAGCTTCAGTCACTTCAAAGGCTTTTTATGTTATTGGAATGGAATGGAATGGAATGGGAGAGCAGAGAATAGAATAGAATAGAATAGAATAGAATAGAATAGAATAGAATAGAATAGAATAGAATAGAATAGAATAGAATAGAACTGACTGTTTCAGTTGGGAGGCACCTACAACCATCACACCTACTCTAACAGCCTGACCAATTCACGGCTGACCAAAAGCTAAAGCATGTTGTAGAGGGCATTTTCCAAGTGCCTCTGAAACACTGACAGGTTTGGGGCACTGACCATCTCTCTAGAAGCTTGTTGCAGTGTTTTACTACCCTCTTGGTAAAGAAATGCTTCCTTGCTGAGACAGTAGTCAAACACATTTTCGTCCCACATTTCCTTACGTAAACAAATCTCCCTTAAAAGCAGGCAGAGGTGCACTGGGTGAAGAATGCACCACCTGGGATCCTGTGCCTGGCTTCCTCAGAGTGCCATTTTCTCCTGCAATCATCTACAACAGAGCCAAAGTACTTGTCACATCAGTGTCTGGTGCTGTAAATAAAAACCAAGAGGCAAAGGAATGAGAAATTTTCTCCTTGACTATCAGGTGAACCCAGACTTGCATCAACCCTCCTCACACCCTTTTTTAAAACTCTAAACAGGAATGAAAATGAAAGAAGAGGTCGTCCACCACATTTATATGTCTGCTTTGAGTTTCATCTCAGCCTACATTCATGTAAAACTGATTAAGATACCAAAAAACTCCTCCCAAACACTCTCTGACCCCACAGGTTTAATGTCTTTCAAGAGGTCACTAAGAATAACCAGTGCCTGAACTTTTGCTGAAGGACAGCTGCCTGTTCCTGCCTGCACCCCTTCCTTGGCACACTGAACCAGCCAGGCTCAGAGCAGCCTCCCCAGCACATGGGGACACAGTGGGAATGAGGATGACAGGGCCAGGAGCCGAGCTGGAGCTGCAGCTTTCACACACACACCCTCCTCTGCAGAGCCACTCGCCAGCACGCGCCGGCCCCACGCTTGGCCAGGCTGAGACAGCTTCCAGCCCAGCTCTAAGGTGGGTACAGCATTCCCCAGGTAAATTAAAGGACAGAGGATCCCTTGCAGCATGAATTAACCACATAATAATTAAGTGCTTTGGTCAATCAGAAGGGAAAGAATAAAAGGTCCTAGTGTGGTGCAGGGTCCTGCAGGCGCTGGGGGTTTTACTGGGAGGGGGTGTGTGTACGCATGGTGCTGCCCAGACCCCCCACCACAATGGCACAATTCTGAGCAATGCACGCTGAATATTCATGAGGCAGGAGGCTGGTGCCACGTGAGGCTGTCGATGTGTGATGTGCATGCAATTGGACAGGGGCTCGGTCTGTTTGGCTGAGCAAGATCCACCTCCGAGAGCCAAAACGCCAACTTCAAACCACCCAGTTTGCAGCGAGGGTTTGCAAAAGGGGTTTGGGCACTGAACTTGGCTTCACTTGAGGGTTGAGCTCCTTCTGTTTTGAAAACCACTACTGTAAAATCCTGACCATGCCCATTAACATGCAGAAGCTGTTCAGCTGTAGCTTTCCATGATCTCCCTTCAGCCTCCTGGAAGGAGGGAAGCAGCATCACTCACTTTGCACTCTTTACAGTACAGCTCACCAGAGGTCTGAGTCATTTGTGGAGGTATAAAAGGACTCTGGGTTTTGCCAGAACTGCCTCAGACTCAAAACTATTTGCATTTATTGAGGAACACTTACCAGCCATCTTTAAGACAGCAGCGCTGCAGGTCACTGCCACTGCCTTTGAAGGATTTTTCTGCAGAAGCGTGTCTGATGAGCTCTTTATCTGCAAGTATCGCCTGCTTGTGCTTTTTAACTCACAGCACAACTCGCAAAATGTTACTCAAGTAGTCTTCTAGTTGAAAGATTTTTCAAGGGTGTCAAAACAGTGCTTTAAAGCCAGACTTTATGGCTGAACCTCATCTGACTAAACTAATGGGATCCTGCACTTGGGGCCAACTCCCAGACTAGCAAAGTGAGCTCTATGATACAGGAAACCACCTGTTAATATGAACAGCTGGTAAATGCCCATGTTTGTGGGGCAAACTAAAATTAACCTCACAAATGTAAGAAACAGCAGCAGCAGGCAGTGCTTGTGCCAGCAAGGAATGGCTCCCTGGTGCCTGAAAGATCTCACAGCTCTTACCATGGCTTGCAGCAGAAAATGTTTCTGCTCCTCAGTATTTGGTGTCAAAAAAATCCAGAAGACAGATGTGGGGGCTGGAAAGGGCAGTGCCAAGGTAGACCAATTAAAAATGCTCTTGATTACATTCTTGTCAGGACCTGGAAACACGAGGGCTGGGCTTTGGGGGTTTACAAGGTCCCCAAAAGCCTCGTGGTGTGGGGCAGCTGCAGGCCCAGCCTCCCGAGCAGAGATCCCAGAGGGAGAATAGAAGATCCAAACCAACTTGTGGCGAAAATGTCCTCCTGCATGGTTATGTTTACTTTTGTAGGAGAAACGGGATTCTTTCCATCCCATGTCTCAAAGAAAGCATTTTAGGATGAAAATTAATGATCGACCAAGCAGAGACCGGACAATTCAAATTTTTCACAGCTTCTCCACTGAAAATCTCTGTTCTCTCCTTCTGACTTTGCAAGTTTTTCCTCTGCTGCAACAGCTGTGTGAAAAATGATCACGCATCAAGCAGGATTTCTGTGGAAGTTAGTACAAAAAGTGTGAGCAAAGCCCTGGTACCCAGCCTCCAAATGAGGCCCACGGGCCCTGATGATTATATAACAGGTTGTATGCTCTTTAGTACACTACTAGCACCCTTGGAAGTGTTCAAGCTGCCCTCCCCATCATGGAGGTACCACCAGGCCTCCTGAGGAGGTAAAATCAATGGGTTGTACAGCTTCACTCCCTATCTAGTAATAGGTTTTAAGAGAAGTGAGAAAAACCTCTCTGTACACAGCCTTTACTTCTGTACCCGGTGTAATGTTACAACTTCATAAATAAAAATGGCTTCATAAAGCATTTCTCAGACCTTCTGGGAGTGAAAAGATCAGGAAACACAATTTAAGAAAAACAATCTTGTTTATAGCATTGTCACAGAAGTATTTGACAACAAATATGACAATGCTGTAGGTTTTGGAGTAGAAATAAATATTGCTTGCACCCAGTTTGCAGCTTTAACCACAGGATTGGCTTTCCCTCTCCTCTCCAGTGAAGGATCCAATGTGGACATTGCTCTCCTCCCCATAACAGATTTGATTCTAATGTAATACAGATGGATACACAGTTTAATGAGCAGTCTGCTGCCTTCAGGAGACTGCTGTGATGAACAGCGGAGCCAAGAGAGAGGATCTCTGCTCTTTCATGAGACATATCTCCTGATCCTTCATCTCCAGCCTTGAGGAATCTCTCCATACCTCTGCCTCTTGTACACACTCGGACCATTAACTTCCTGGCCTCAGTTCAGTTTCTATCTTTATCATCCACCTGTTTCAAGACTTAACTTGGAAGTTCAGACCTTCTTGGTCCCCAGAGTCTGATGAGAGGAGACCTGGAACAAGAATAGGATCAGGGAAAAGGAAAACCTTGACACAGGATGCCCTCCATGTCATATCCTACAACATCTGCAAGACCAAGATGTGAGCAAAAAAGTATTGATTGATTGCCATATATGAGGCACCAGAGAAGGCTTGGGTAGACAGAAGAGGATTGGCAGTAAAAGAGAATTGGCAGCAAAAAATCAACCCTACAACCACACCACACACGAGTCTATTGTAGCATTTATTATTATTAATTATTAATGATTATGTGATTGGTGCTGCTATTAACGATTACATTGTTGTTATTTTCATTTTCACATGAGAGATGCTTTAAGACCAGGACTGAGCACAGCAGCAGGAGGAACACACAACTCCTGCTCATGGAACTGTATTGCTGCCTGCCTTGGCCAGTTTCTGTGGAGGATGTTATGGCTCTCACCTTAAGTGGGCAGAAATCAAGGAGACCAAGCAGAGTCCCTGAATGCAGCCTCTGAGTGCACACAATGCTATGGAAATGTTAAGATTTTCCCGAGATGCGCCTGGACCAAAGGAATAGACTTGGACTCTCTCTTAGACTCTATCCAAACATTCAAAAATCTGCAGATTTTCGAAATGAGTGGTTCAGACCTATGTTATTCATAATTAAATATGATGTGGAGAAAGTACCCCTTCTGACATCAAAAAACCCTCACCAGAACTCACTTCCCAGAAGACCTAATGAAAAAAAAACAGCCCTCCAATACTGCCTTCAGCTATTGCCCCACCATCACCCTCTTGATGGAGTTTAAATTAATCCTTGGGGAATACCTTAAAATACTCTTACTTTGGGAGAATTTTCACCTTGTTCTGATAATGAAAGAATATCGTCCATCAGTTCTTAAAAGACATGGCTCTGAGCAAACTGGTCTGGTGGAAGGTGTCCCTGGCCATGGAAGAGGGGTTGGAACTGGATGATCTTTAAGGTCCCTTTCATCCCAAACCATTCTGTGATTCTGTGATGGCACAGCAGGTGTGCAGAGCACATTTTCTCACTGATTATTTTTTGCCACCACCAGGAATGTGCTGGAAGAAGAATTGATACAATTTCTGCATCAGTGTCAAAAAAAAATGAAAGCAAATCTGAAAGTGGTAAACTATCTTGACAAATTTCCTTCAAACTTCACAGGAAATCATCTGTGAAATTAGGAAATAAACTCCCCATAAGTTGGTCTAGTTTTACAAAACTATTAGCTAAATTGGTTACAGCAGGTGATTACTTGGTTCAAAGGTTTTAGCCCTACCAAGATCCAACATAAGAACCAAATACTGGGACAGATCTTTACCAAGTGGATCCCAGCTGAGAGATCAGCCCACAATGTTTTCAGGAAAGCACTGAAGGCACCAACTGGCTGAAGTTATATTCTCATTATAAAGCTGTAATTAGACTGACTTCACAACTGTCAATAAGATTACAGATTAACAGAATGCAACTACATTATTGCCATCGAAATTCTTTATCAATCTTAAAGTGAGGAACACCGCCATGAACAGTTGCTACGGATTCCCATGACTCTTTGGAAACCAATGGATACATCAATCAAGTAAGGAAGCTGGCTCTCTGGAAACAGCGGCAGGAAAAAGGTTAACCAATAGCTGCAATCCCAGCAGAGTTATGTCAACTAGATGGATTTGATGAAGTCTGCAGTCCTTTTCCACATTAAGTTATAATTACAATGTGGGTAATAATAACTGCTCTATGAGCAGTTCACGGGCCTGTGTCTCTGGATCTTTACGTTTTTCTTTTTTAACAAGTCTTGCAGAAGGTTGAAGCTGCAGGAGCAAGCCTGACACTTATGACCAGCCAAGAGCTGGCATGCAGAAGGAAGAGTGGAAAAGGGAATACTCATGAGGACCAGTGTACTGACATCAAATAACTCCACCTAGCTGGGGTGCAAACTTGGGCACTGATCTCCTGATCCCTTCTCTCTGGTGACAGGACCTGAGGGAATGGCAGGAGCAGTACCATGTGAGGTTTAGGTTGGTTATCAGGAAAAGGTTCTCACCCAGAGGGTGGTTGGTCACTGGAACAGCTCCCCAGGGCAGTGGTCACAGCACCAAACCTAACAGAGTTCAAGGAGTGTTTGGACAACGCTCTCAGGCACAGGGTGGGATTGTTGGGGTGTCCAAGAAATTGGACTTTGATGATTGTAGTGGGTCCCTTCAAATTCAGGATATTCTATGGTTCTATGTCCTTCCAAATCCAGAGAAACCTCTCTAGCAGGGTGTGAACCTGTGTCCTACCAAGCTGAGCCAAGTCCCTGGGGAAGGCTCCTCCACCTGAAGCTGGAGCTGCCCTCTCCCAGCAGCTCCCGGCGGGAAGCTGCGCTCTTTGTCACACACTCGTGCCACACACACGGCTGGCACTGGCTGTAGGCTGTTCCTCCAAGGCTCACAGCCACCAGCACGCCCGGGCGGGGACGTTTCTCCTCACCCTCATGCATTATGCATGGCTCCATCCCAGCCTGCTTCAAATGCATCACCTTCCAGTGCGGACACGGCTTGGGCGTGGAAGTCGCCGCAATTCCCCAAAGCCACCCTTATATTCAATATTTTGAATGAAGCAGGCTCCCAGCAGGGGTGAATTACTGTCCTGCTCACCCAAGGGCTGGATCACGATCTGCCTTTGCTCTAATCCCGCTGTACCTGCAGGGTGGGCAGGCAAAAACCAATTATTTCTAAATGTGTGCAGCAGCAGCAGCAGTTGATTCACTGCAAGGGAAATAATAGTACCTCGACTGAGTGGGGCAAAGTCAAAGCTTCACCAAGAGTCCCTGCAGCTTCCCATGATCCCCACCCAATCTGACACCAGTTACAGGAACTACATGATCAATTCAAGGATACAGTTAGTTGCAGGCTTGTTTGTTTAGTAATCAAAACTTTTGTTAACCTCATTGTTGTATCTCCATAATTTCAGTAAAAATATGCTCTGTATTTACTGAGGTTTCTCTCTGCATCTGTTACACTCACAGACACATTCCAGACTTTTCAGGGAGGAACCATAATTCCATTGACAATTAAGATGGCAAAATTATACAACTCCAGATTTGCACAAAGCTGATATTCCAGGGTGAGACAGAGACAACATGAATAATAGATATTAAAGGAATCAATGAATCGTCTTTAGTCTTCATTCTTCTGAATTTTAAATTTCCTCTATTTTATCTGGGACTGATCAAAGAATTTTGATGACAGAAATAATATTCTATGGCTATTTCATGTTTTCTGCAGGATCATTTTAGAATCATAAAGCACCACCCAAGGAAAAGAAAAAAATATGCAAATGCTGTGGAAGCGAGGCAAGTGATTTATTTTAACTGCGTTGATTTTTTCGGACCTGGGATTTTCTTTCAAATCAGCATGGGACATATTGTGTCATTCAATTTTCATCAAATCTACCTCACTTTCAAAAAGGAAAGCACTAAAGGAGAGAAACCTGGCTATTATTATTAATTATTAATTAAACAATAGCAGCATGCCCTTCGTTAGTCCCCTTTTTAAATTTATGATTTTTTTTTTCTGACAAAGAAAGGAAAGAGTTTGGTTCTAAAAACAGGTGGTTCAGCAATCTGACTCAGCAAATCAATGTTTTTATAAGAATCAGCAAAATATTGAGCATTTCTGAAGAAAAACCCAAACCCAAACCCCACCCTATGAAGAAGTTTATCTGCAAAGCTCAGATGAAAAGACCCTGAAGTTTGGTTGTAACTTTCCCATATAAGCTTAGTGAATGCCACAAATGTATGGAAAACCCGTGCCCTTCATTTCGGTGTGGAAAGCCGGAGCTGCTGGAGCCTGGCATTTAACAGGTGCATCTGTTTACTTTCCAGCTACTCATCTTCCTTAAAAAATCCTCAGTTCCTGAATGCAATTAGATGCTGAATTGAGATTGCAAAAATATCAAGCTCCCTAGAGACAAGCGTCTGAAACGTCTCCGCATGCCCACCCCTCCCCAAAAAGCACTTTAGGAAGGCTTTCCAGCTTCTGTTGCATCGAGCTGCGTTTATCAAACTATGTCTGCAAGCATCCTGGACCCTTTAATGAGATGATGCTATGGAGCAATCTCTCTCCCAGGGACCCCGCTGTGAGCATCAGCACCATGAACTGACTATTCAGCGTAAACATGCACCTTAAAATTAAAAAATACATCCAAACAAAGCCTGCCCGAAGCAGCTCCAGCCCGCCCGGCAGGATCAGCCGCTAGCTTTTCTCCCTCTAATCTGCCCACCGAGCAGCGTCACAGAGACTGTCTTTTATCAAAACAAAGGCTGGATGCTGGCTGGGAAGTGTGAAGCCGACTAAAAATGGCTGAAAAGCTGTCCAAGGCACCCGGGAAGGTGGCCAGCCCCACCCAGCGCAGACACCGACCCGCTCAAAATACGCTGAAAATCAGCCCAAAAGGGAGATGCCATTGTTCCCTTCGCCTACGCGGCAGCGAGACAACACCACCGCAATATTTTACCCCCGAACGAGTGCTCGGGAGCATAATGAAAGGATTAATGTTTGTTGTTTGTTTTTTTTTTAAAAGCAATCCTAGGGCAAAGTAGGAAGCGGGGGGCCATCCCGCGGAGCCCCGGCGCTGTCGCCCTCCTTGCCGAAGCTGCGTTTTCTTTGTGTGACACAAGGCTAAGCCTGGCTCTGGGTGTGTCCGTGCGCAGGAGGCACCCTGGAGCCCAACGCCACCACCTCCAACCCTCGCCAGCCCCAGCGGGCACCGAGGCACCGTCACCCGGCTTCCCTAAAGCCCGAAAGGTAGGAAATCATGCCGGCGATATCCCGACGGAGAGAGTCGAGGATGGGGAATGACGCCGCTAACGGCAAGGGCGGATGCTTTGGGAATGAGCTGTAAGGTGGGAAGGGAGGACCTGTATCCTGGATGCTTTCAGGGTGAGACACCTGGGGATGGGAGAAATGCATGCCAACAACAGAAATAAGGGCTTTTTTATCTTTCTTTCTTAAATTACCCCCAAAAGAAAAGCTTCGCGGGGAGGGAGAGGAAACAGCATGCAAAGGCCCACAGGTGAACAATGCAAAAATGGATGGATCCTGCCTTTGCCTCCTCTGCCATGCAGTCCTCCTAGCATGCAACACTAGAATAGATATAATACCCTGACATTTCCAGTTGCTCCAAAGACAGTCCATCTTGGTGGAATCGGCACTGGCTTGCATCTCGGAGAGCTGAGGGATTGCCGGTCCTTTCGTCGGAGGCACTGCGTTACCAGTCAGGCATTCCCGAGCATGGGTGGGTTAGTGGGTATCGCTCCCGTCTCCCCGCTCGGCTCCGGACTGATGCTGTAAGCAGCACAGGCGGAGGGGGAGGGCATATTGTACGCGCTGCGGTCTCCACTGCAGCAAATCAGCAGTGTGATGTGGTTGCCCTAGGGAGCAGGCTCCTTTGAAAAGGGGATGCAGTCCCTTTTCAAATCAAAAGCTTGCGCTCGGGCGGCTTAGCCTCCTAAGCCATGGAAATGGTTAAGGCAACCTGATGGCAAAGAAATAAAAACAAATTGGGTGTGGGTAGAGGGGGGGGCGATGGGGGGTGAGCAGTGTTTCCTATGTGTCTGTACGGTTGTGACTGTTCGTGTTCCAGAAATTTCTTGACAGTGATGGAATCTGGTGTTTTCTTCTTCTTTTTTTTTTTTTTCTTTTTCTTTTTTTTTTTTCTTTTTTGTGAAGGCCAGATTTCACGCAAGCCCTCCCGGTTTTGATGCCTGCCTCTCCTCTGCCCAGCTGGGTGGGGTCGGGGAGCAGGCAGGAAAAAAAAAACAAGGTCAGGATCCAAGCCCTACAGAGCAATCCCTATTTTGCTATTTTTTTTTCCAAAACCCTGCTGGCACGGGGTGACCCGTGTGGCCCCCCCATGCCAAGCCCTGCCACACCAGGGTGCTGAGGAATCCCAGCTGCACCCAGGTTTGGGTGTGCAGGGAACGAGTGCTGCCTCCTCTCGCTGCCCAAAATGCTGCATGAACCAGGATTTGAGGTGTAAAAGTGCAGGAATACAGGACAATTTGTGAAAGGCCCACTAACTGCTGAATTTTAACATGGGCAACACTCCTTCCCTAGCAGGACACGGCCTCTGCCTCAGTTTCCCCACCAATAAACTGCTATGAACAGCCTTGCAGAGACATCACAACCATGCAATGGTCATACTTGGCAGACACTGGGAAACAAAATCCTTTGCCACGCAACCTGTTTGCATTTTCAGATTTTGGGGTGGCTAGTAATATTAAGAAACTCCCCAAAAAGTCACCCCATTTCACTGAAGAGTGACCTGAGCTACAGTGTATCAGACTATGTCCAGTCATTTTGGGCAGAGTGACCCCAGCTGGGGACCTCTCAGCTCTGAGGCTGAATTTAAACCTTTAGATCATGACAGTTCATGAAATAATTTCACTTTAGCTGTGTTTTACTGAATTTTGCTTTTTTGTGTGGAAACAGACACCAACGCAGACACAGTGGATCATGTACCCATTAGCATGGGGAAAAGAGTTTGAGCCCCTCTGCTCTTTTGGCTCCAAAAATAAAAGGTCTTTAATACCTGAGTTAACAGATATCTCCTCCAACTGGCAGTAGTAGGTCACTTATCCTCCCCTCAGGTAACTCACAGAAGAAAGCCAAATTTTAAGGAGATTCACCATTGTATTATCTTACTCTTTACCTAGGAAACTCTGCTGGGATTACAGAGACCAACAGCTATTGTTCATGTTTATAAACCATCCCTGAGATCCCCAAAAAACACTTGCTTAGGCTTGAACCCAGCACCTTCATTCCCCTAAAAGGGAAATCATTAACTAATTGGGGCACAACTGTCTTCAACTGTCATTGCATATAGTAAAATTAAAACATCTACAATGTTACAAACCTGGACTTTGTGTTCTTCCTGGCTCTGTTTAAAAAAAAAAGAAAGAAAAAAAAAAGGAAGAAAGAGGTTGGCAAGGGATGATTTCTAATCACGGGCTGATTGGTTTAGACCCTTTGCAAGAGCAGAAAATACCCCTATTGATACATTTTGCCCTGCAAACTCTTTGCAGCTCTGCGATGGAGTTTCCAGCACCAAGCCATAATATGAAGTATTTACAAGCAGTGTGTATAAAACAGAGTCATAATTCACATAAAACTTCTACATCCTTGTCCCTGGAATAGCCACAGACACCCCAAACACAGTGCATAGGTGAAATTCATGGCTACTGGGCACGTACCACCAGCAACACAGCAGTGAGAAGGCAAAAAAATCTCTGTTTGGTCTCACTGTAACCGACATTTCTCAGTCAAGTATAAAGGACAAATTCCCTTTGGACAGAAGAGTGGTCCATGTACAGTTAATATCCTGTTAATGATTTCTCCTTCCCTTTATTGCTGGTAAGAATTTTTCTTGCCTCAGACTTCATGTCTCCATTTCCTCTTCCAGGCTACCAAAACGAACCACACCATCAGGCTTCCTGTTTAAATTCTCACTCCCCTTTGGAAAAGTGTCTCTTCAGACCCGGCCCATGTGATTGGACTCTCCCACACTACTTCCAGAACTATTTTAATCCACAGGCAGCAGAACCCATCTCTTTACCAGCAGTAACAAGAACACTGCATTTGTGTCAGAAACAGAACTGAACAGGAACAGTGAGATGAACACACTTAGGAAATGCACATGGGCTAAGAAGAGTTTCCAGTGTTTCACTTGTCCCAGGACCTGAGGCAGGTGAGGGACAGAAGCAACTCTATGTGTGACTACAGAAATTGCACAAAATCCCAATCAGCACTGGATGGATCCAGAACTAAATTTGCCATTGATAAAAAATGCATTTCCACAATGAGGTTTTAAATTATGCATTCAGTAAGTAGCGAGACAGAATTAGGACTAAGCACTTGGCCATCAGTCCTGAGGCTAAGAACTGCTTCTTTGCCACAGAGCTAAACCAGGACCACCAACTCAACCTCTATGGAGCAGGATGGAAGGCACAAATAAACATTGCACTACCTGGATCTTAAAAGGGTGAGACACACACACAGATCTTGGCATCAGCTGCAGGAACATTCAGTGGTGGGGGAGAGCTTTCCTGTGATCACAAATAGAAGCAGGATGAAAAGCAGTACACGGAATTTGCTTCCCTTCAGAGCACTGTCCATTGGAATCCTCCTCTGCGTGTTACTGAAATTATTACAGATCTTAAGATGTGTTAGTGAGGTCACATGAAGCTCAGTGTTGATGGCACAGCCACAAGCCGAGTGGGCTCATCAACAGTTGCCTGTTAACTAGCTCTGCTGGGGATAATGACCTGTGTATGTAGGATGTGGCGGGTAAGGACTCAGTAAAACAAAGTTACCCATGGGATCATTGCAGGAAACCACTGGCCAAGTGAGCACATGAGTTGGGTATTGCTGTCTGCCTCGTTTCTTTCCCTCCCTCCAACTCCAACAGAGGTCACAGAATCACAGAATCATAGAATGATTTGGGTTGGAAGGGACCTTAAAGGTCACCTAGTTCCAAACCCTTTGTCCATGGGCAGGGATGCCATCCACTAGACCAGGTTTCTCAAAGCCCGATCCAATCTGGCCTTGAACAATTCCAGGCATTGGGCACCCACATCTGGATGGCCAAATGAGGTGCAGACTGTAGCTCTGCAGAGGACAGGGGCACCCTGCCATGGTGTGTGGCCACCAGGGTCGTGCTCCTCACAGGGACACGGGAAATCCTGCAGCAGGACTGGTGCTCCAGCCCTACCTTGCCTCCCTCCAAAGGTCCTCCAGCTTCCACAGTGACCCAACCCACCTGTGCACTACTGATGAGCTCGATGAGGTCAGAGTTAGCAACATTTAAGGCTTTTTAGATAAATATACTTGAATGGACATAACAGTCCACAAGAGCTCAGAAGCACCCACTGTTCTACCATGGGAACTAAACTTCAGGGCTGCACCTTAACAATCCCACTGGAGGGCAGGGGTGGAAGTCAGCTGGTTTCAGTTGGTTTCAAAGATTATTTAATGATTAAAAATCCAAAGACAGAGATGAAACCACTGTTTGGAGTGCAGTGACTTTGAAGGCACTTTGGACTGATTGCGTTTTCCTGCATCACTCCGCGTCAGGGCTCCGTGGGACACATTGAGGGCAGCGCCAGATCTGCAGCGTGGTGCTGAAAGATCCTGACACTTAGCACTTTAGGAGAACAACAGCATTAAGGGAGATCTTTGGGGTTTTTTTCTAAGCTAATTTGTTCTTAGCATTAGCAACAAAAATAGAGAGGATGCTATTTTAAAAGTTGCATTAATATGTCTCGAAGCTCTAAAGAGCAACGGGGAATTTTTGCCTGAGCACTCCAAGCAAGGGCAGCCAACAATTACATTTTCTTGAGGAGGCTGTCAATAGCAGAAGGATGGGCCAAATCCTGGCTCCTGCTCTCATCCTTTTCACTGTCTTGTGCTCATTCTTGCACATTTTCTGGTCTGCAGAGTTGCTCAGAGGCAGCTCAAATGGCAAGGCCATGAGCTGGGAGATGCTGATGGCTATTTCAGGTCCATCACTTCTCACAGTGCAGGAAGTACACAGAAACTTCTGTCCTTGCTGTCTTTTGCCCCAGGTCTTTGCTACTTTCTCTTAGAAGACTTAATGCAGTGATGAATTACCTTTTTTCCTCAGGTCTTCAGACCACGAGAGGAATCAATAAGCTGGTGAAAAAGACAATATGGTCTTAAACTGGCACAATTAAAGTCTGAAGCTGAAGAATTGCAACAAAAAAAGCCCCATGTCCTGGCATGTCACATAATGTTCCAGCCTCCCTGCGATTTCTTTTTAAGTCTTGAAATGCCTGGATTTATAGGGGTTTTTTTTAATCATCAGTCAAAATATTTGGGTTGTTCACAAGGACAAGAAGTGTGATTTTGAGACGTGCTAAGCTTCTGCTCTGCTGCCTCTGTTTCACTTTCTGCTCAGCAAAACTGTTCTTCATACCCTTCTTTGCTCAAAGGCTGAGATTATAGATGTATGTATCTATATATAGCTATATATGGATATATCTAATCGTAGAAGTGTGAATTGGAAGGGACCTTAAAGATCATCCAGTTCCCAGTCCCTGCCATGGACAGGGACACCTTCCACTAGACCAGGCTGGTCAGTTCCATCCAACCTGGCCTGGAAGACTTCAGGGATGAGGCATCCACAGCTTTCCTGGGCAGCTTGTGCCAGGGCCTCACCACCCTCACAGGGAAGATTTTCTTCTTAATATCTAATCTAAACCTGCCTTCTGTCAGATGAAGCCATTCCCCCTTCTCCTATCACTCCACGCCCTTGTCCAAAGTCCCTCTCCAGCTCTCTTGGAGCCCCTTTAGGCACTGGAAGGTGCTCTGAGGTCTCCTCAGGGCCTTCTCTTCTCCAGGTTCAAGAGTCCCAACTGTATAAGAGGACTGCATAATAACTATATATAACTGTAAAATAACCATATGTAACTGCACAATAACTGTATATAACTATATAATAGCCATATATAACTGTATAATAACCATATATAACTGTATAATAAAACATTATTATCATAAGATTTTCAGCAACAACCCAGTGACACGAGGCAAACGAGTGGGTGAAAGACCCATGTGAGACAAGCTTCATGCTTGCTTCCTTCCCTGGGAATGAGGAGGCTTTTCCTTGAATCCTAGTAAATGAGCCCTTTGTGGGGAACTCCTTAGATTCAACATTATTGTTAAGAAACAATTTTGGGGTTTTGAGCCTCTGATGTTCCTCGGCACAGACCTTCTTCAGCATCCATCCCAGAGATGGCCGGGACTCCTGTGGTGCCATTTGAGCTCCCTGATTACTGCAGGCAGCAGCACAACTAACACATAACAATCAGTTTTGATTTACTCCTGGTTCTTCAGAGGTGGATAATTTCTCTTGGTTCTTTAATGTTATTTTTGAACTGTGAGGTTCATGGAAATAAAGGCTCTATTCCTGCCATTGACCTAGAAAAGTCTTTTGATTCTTTCCAGTGGGACTACTTTTTCAGTTGCTGGGAACCTTAAAATCATGAGTTTCTCTCCTCTGGGGGAGGTAGTTGCTACATCTTCATTCTTCCTTCAAGATTTGATCAGTAAAGCCGAAGAGACCCTAAAACTCTGTCTGACCTCCTGCCCTCCCCCATTACAAAGGGAAGTGCTCGCAGCTTATTCCCGTTTTCAAGCCTTCTGTTTTTAAGCCTGTGCTGTGAAATTTTTGTGTCTTATAGCATTGCTGGTGCTGCAGCTGGCATCATTAATTCCATTTCATTAACTGATATTCTTAATGTACTGGAAGACAAAAGAGAAGACCGCCCTGAGAGCACAGAGTGGCTGAGCCTCAGGAGATCTCTGCTCAGTCCCCGCGTCTGCCACAGGCTTCCTACGTGACCTTGGGAATCATCTCCCTGAGGTCCCCGGGTCTGCTTGGTCTATTTAAATTTGGGGCATCGTCTGCTTTTTGAGCTTTGTTTCTGCAGTACCCAGCACAACATCTGTGGCTCTAACAAAGGAGCCCCCCTCATTTTTGCAACACAACTTGCCAGGCTGGTGTTACTGGCTGCCATTCTTGGACCAGGGGAGATCAAGCAAGGTTGTAGAGATGGATTTGGATTGCACTGCTCTTGGAAATGGTGAAATCCCGCCTGGTGTTGTGTAAGGGGCACAGAAGACTCTCCTCTTTGGCCAAGCATGCCCCGAAGAGATGATCATGATGAATTTTTAGCAAATTCTTGAAGCAAGGTCTAGTTCCCAGTGCCTGAGCTGGGGAAATGAGGCTGTGCCACGTGGCAGTGCCACAAGCCGCCAGGGAGAGGTCCTGTCCTGCCCTTTGCTCCTCTGCACATCCAGGTCCTGAGCTCAGGCAGCTCTGGTGAACCCCCAGGAAAGATGTTCCTACAAAAATGCCAAAGCTTTGCTTCCAGCTTGCAGGGCCACCCTTAGCTCCTGCTCTGCTGGGATCAGACCCAAGTTTTGAAGCTCCAGGTGCTGATTCAGAGGCTGAAATGCTCTGCCCAAGTGCAAAATGCAACTACAAATTTTGCAAATGTGACTGCAAATTAGACCAACAGCCTGCAGGCAGAGGCTCAGGAGACTGAGGCCACATTTGCAGCAGTGCCACAAGCCCTTAATTCGGGTTGGGATGCTCATTAGCAGCTGGGGTACTTGAGAATGAGCTGTGGTTTGCAGCATTTCTGCTGGCTCCACTGCTCCTGTATCTAGCCCAATTCAGGCCTGCTGCCTGCCCAATTCAGGCCAGGGGAGAGGGTGCAGAATGACTCAGCGTAGACCAAGCCCCTTTCCCCAGCACCAGATGTCCCAAAAAATAATTTTCTTTAGGGAAGGGTGCTACCCAGAAGGGCCTGAGCTTCTCACCATGCTGGAGAGCTGCTTCAAGCATCTCACCACCCCGGGCATCTTTGCATTCCCCACCCCGCCCTGCAGGGAGGATAAAACGCGTTAGTGGTGGAGGGGTGTGGATACCGCGGCCATGCACCGGCTCGGCCGGCACACAATTGTCATGGCAACCCCAGCTTTCCCTGGAAAACAGCAACAGATCACCGACACACTGCTGGATCCAGCAGCCACACCGCCCGCTCCATGGATGAGAGACACCTGGGTACCAAGATGCTCTCTGCAAAGGGGCAGCTCCAGTCATACCCAGCCTGGGAAGCTGGCTGTTAATATGGGAAAATCCTAGCTCAGATGGGAGACAGGTTGGACAGGGGGAGGTTAAGAAGCAGCTGTTCCTGTCCTGAGCAAACACAGCCTGCAGTCCTTGCAAAAGCGATGGAGGAGGCAGCGTGGCTGCTTGTTGCAGCAATGCCAGCGGTGCTGCATGGCACAAAGTGGGGGAAAAGAACCCAAAAGGAGCAATGAAGGACATAAAATACTGGTGTGTAAGGCAGCAGTGCCAGTGCAAGGCTGTGAGAAGGGGAAAGCAAGGAGAGAATAGGGCAGGGCTCTGTTGAGAGTCTGTGTGGGCACTGGCTGGAGAAATGCTTTGGACGGCGAAGCAGCACTCTGAGGTTTAAATGTTATTGTGGGCCTCTAGGGCAATTAGAAGAATTAGATCAGGAAATGATGTGCCAGAAGTGTTGGCTGAAAAGTGGTCAGAGTTGTGTTTGCTGGGGAAATGAACAGGGAAAATGGTTTTGTGTTGCATTTTAGGACATTGGTTGGAAGTAAAGCAACACAGAAAAGCAGAAATGGTTTGAGTAGTGGGGGGCTGGCCCTGCCCCAGCACATCCCCTCACATGGGGGAGAGGGAAGAGGAAAGAACAGATCATATGTATATATCTTATAGAAGATACCATAAGCAAGGTCAAGCAAGCTTCCAGCATCCAATCAGCAGAATATGCCATGAAAATCCACACCCTGGAGCCAGCTCATTAGGAACTTAAGATCAGTCATCCCTAAAACTAGTTAACTTATGCAAACAGATGCAAAATGATGAAAACGAGAAGAAAAAAAATGCAGGACCGAGATGAACCCACTGAATTTGTGGAAATGGGTTTCTCTCTGAAGAACAGATCCTATCTCTGAGCACTTGACTATCACATAACCTCGCTCCCTCTCTGCACATGATGAGAAAGTCCTGATTTGGATGCTGACATCAAGTATCTGAGAAAAGACAATTTAATTTCCCATTCTCAAGGCCAAAGGATTAAAGATAGATCAGCAAAACTATTTCACATTTAGAAAACCAAACGAAAAAGCCTGAGGAATTCAGATTTCCCCAACGATATTGTTAAACACCATAAGCCACATTTTCCTGATTGCTTCTGCAAAAGGACTGATAGCTCTCTATCCTGGGATGAGTGAGTAAAATAGAAGGTATAGGGTAAATTTGAATATCTATATGAAAAATAGAATTATTTTTCCATATTTATCAATCAATAAGTAGCTTGAAAGTCCACTGGAAAAAACTGAAAAAGGGAGGGTGTTTTCCTTTTTGACAGCACATTTAACCACTCTGCTGCAATAATAGCATGTGGATATGGTAGAAGCATCAGGAATTTCAGGGTAACTGTGCAGATTTGCAGAGATCCAGAAATAGCTGTTATCCCAGAGCACTGCACATGAGCAATATGAGGTGGAAGGATAGCATACTACATTTTCTGCATGAATAGTGAATTCCTTTGCAACAGGTTTGGCTTTTGCAGAAACGGGTGATTTCCAAAGAGAACAGTAAAATAGGTCTGGGCAAGCATCACAAAAGGTCTGCTGGGATTTCAGAACTGCTTTCCTTAAGTGTTTCCCTCCTTGCAAACATTTAAGTACCTGGGGCTTTGATGAAACTCCCTGACTGAGACAGGTACCACCAAATACCTCATTGTATTATATCAGTTAGTTCATTCTTAATAAATCCACCCAGGGATCCAAAGCACAATATCCCTGTGTCCCATCTGAGGTTCTTGAATTTCAAATACCAGGTACTTAAAATTAATGTCTTGCAGATGAATCAGAGATAAAGCATGATGGCATGACATTAATTTCAAATTATCATAAATTCAAGAAAACCACAATCCTTTTTGTTGGCAAACCAAAAAAACCCAAATCCCAAACTCAATTTATTTTGTTTTGGATGAACCTCCTCTTTCACAGCTGCAGGAGATGTCAGTTCTTGCTGAATTCTGGGCAGGACTCTGAGTCCTGCTGGTCCTCAGCACTTACGGGGCTGGGCTTTGGAAACCTCAGTCTCTGAGTGCCCCCAGCTTGAAGCTGAGAGACAACAGCCCTCAAGATTAGGATGATTAGTACTGGGGGCCAGAAGAGAAGGATTTACTTCATTTTGGAGCAGCAGCAGCTCTTACCTTTTCCAAACCACTTTCCTTTTAACTGCACTTTTTCTTTTCCTCATTCTTTTCCCAGACTGCCTGACATTTAAAGTGATCAAAGATCCCTGTGAACCACAGCTCCTAAATTTCAGATAAATATAGCCACACTGCTCTGCATTTGTTTGTTTTTCTCAGGTTGCAAACCTGCAGCAGAGACCTACTTATTCTGGAGCAGGGGGAGCTGCTGGTTTGCCACCACATGCTCAGCAGCCGGGAGGGAGCAGAGCTTTCTGTGCAGGATGTGAATTTCTCTGCACTGCTCCCAACACAGGGTCCACTCCTGCTCTGGCAGCTGGGAGCAAATCCACCAGCAGCCTTTTTGTTGGCTGGAGGAGCCAGAGCAGCCCTGGAGTGGGCAGAAGGCACATGGAGACGTGATGCAGGGAGACAGACTGCATGGAGGGGAGGATGGAGATGGCTGTGGCTGAGCGCGGTGACATGTCCAGCCCACGCTGACACACAGGAGGACAACACTGAGCCCTTTGGGACATGGGGGAGCTCTGTGGGTTCTGGGGTATGGAAGGAAGGTCCTGCCCCTGCCCTCGCCCACACACACACAACCACTCAGCCCCGTGCAATTTATTTTGGCCTCCCCATCAGCTGGGAAGTAAACGTGGCAATTACTTTGTACATCCGAAGTGTCAGAACCCTTTGGCACATTTCCCTGAAGCTAAATAATTAATGAAGGGCTCTGATTAGTGTGAATCTTGTGGAATCATCAGACAGCATGGAGTGACGTTTACTTTTACTTCTTGATGCCTGAGACAGGGCTTTGTTAAGAGGCCGAGGATGGGATGGGGCTTCCATCCTTTCCTGCAGCTGAAAGGGCGTGGCCTGGGATTTGTTGTGTAAAAAAGGTTTCTGCCCTGCTTTGTGCTTAGGCTGCCACAGACACGAGCAGCCTTCAAAATGTGAATGCTTTGCAAGTGGTGGAAGATAAAATACACTTCTTATCCACGCAGGAAAGACATCCTGCAAATGCAGCACCCAGCAACTCGTTTCCCTCAGTGCCTCATTGGAGTCACCACATCTAAGAGGGTTTTTTTCCCCTCTTACTGACAAACAGGAGTCAACTAGAAGATACCAGGTGTGCATCTGCCAGGGGTGAGCCTCAGATCCTGCAAACTCAGCCACCACTGCAGGATCTGGCCCCCGAAGCAGGATCTGGCTCCCAAGGCAGTGGGATTCCAGCTTGGCACTGGGTGGCAGAGTGAGCTGGTATCCCTGCAGGGTGAGAACCCCCTAATAAGAGACTGCTGCATGGGAGGTGTAGGAAGAGCTGGTGGCTGTCACTTCAGGTCCATTTTCTCCTACAATTTCTTTCTTTCTGAATCAATTCCCCATACAAAACACACCAGCCACCCAAATAGCTGTACTGAGCTATGACATTCAGGTCTGTGTGAGCTGCTGACCCTTCCCCCAGCCCTCTCTCATTTTGCCACCAAACTGCAAAAAATCTGTTTTTTTACCATGATCCAGGGAGGAGAGGGGCTGCCCAGAGGACACATGGAGCTATTACATGTGCAAATTGGGTATCTTCGGGGTCCTGAAGTGCAGAGGAAGGTACAATCTTCACTTCTCCGGGGAGGAGATGAAAGTGAAGCAAAGGGTTTACATAAAAGCCAAACTCTTCTGATCCCAAATGCCACAGCCAGAGTGACACCAGCTCCAAAGCCCACTGTCCCTGCCCTGTGTCGTGCATTTCACCTCCGAGCAGCACATTCACATGCTCAGGGATGATACTTTCAAACCTCTGCATCGACACCAGACAGACACCTAAAAAGCTGCCTCTCCCTAAGGGGTTTTCCTCCTCACACAGAGTTTTGTAAAAACAGGAGGTAAAGGACTCCTTGCAAGGAAAAGCAAATAGTTTGGAAATCATGTACTTTAAGTCTGTGCCTGGTTCTGCCTCATCCAACACGTGTTTCCATGGAAGCAGAGGAGGGAACGGGCAGCCTGTGGCTGCAAATCACAGCAATCTCACTGCCTGCTCACGAGTCTGAAAAGACAAGTGGATCATTAAAAATAAAACAAAACTGAAATTTTAAAGAGCCCTTTTGATAGTAGATAGCTGGTATTTAGTGCTGCAACATTTTCTTCAGGGACAGGGGTTCAAGCACATCACAGCTGAATGAAACCAAACTTGGGCTCATTCTCAGAGGAAACAGCGTATGCACCAAATAAAATCATTTTTTGCTCTTTTGTTGGTCACACTGGTGTAGTGATTGTATGAGCACAGAGAATGGCAGTGCAGCACACAAAGGCAGTTATATAAATGGATTAAAAACCTGTTTTCAGCATGGTTTGGAGGAGTGAGGTTTCCTAAACCAAGGATGGTTTAGGAAATACAGATTGTTTAGGAAAAGGAAAGGTTTATCTATTGATCAAACCTGGTTCTGATCTCAGGAGTGAGTCTCCTGAAGTCATCCTGTCAGTCAGTCACCTGTCTTATCAACATGTCCTTTGAGCATAAACCTATTTCTGACTACAACCATGAAGTTTTCCTGGCCTTACAGGAGCATCTTGAGGCATCACTGCATCCAGAGAAAACGCACAGTTCCTAACAGCTCGCAAGCCAGTTGCAAATACATCTTGCTGCTGAGCCAGGCACATTTCACTGGGAGTAATTACCATTTATCCCCAGGTAAGAGCTGCCTCTTAGCCAAAAACGTGGCACTGGGTGGCTTGAACGTAGCTGCTCTCGAGTGACTAAGCTGGAGCTACCTGGTGGCCTCGTGCCAGCTCCCAGCAAGGCACCAGGGCTGATCTGTGTGCAGCCATTACAGGATCAAATGCAAAAATGTCCCTCCTGCATTTACCCCCCCACTTCAGAAAAACATATATCTCTTTAACAGCAGCCTGCCTTGTCCCAAAAGGCTGCAGAATCTCTCACCAGTAGGTTTAGGTTTTTTCTTTCTTGACTATCAGGCAAAAATTAGGCACACTTAGAAAAACTGCCAGTTAGAAAACAGAGTTGCAGACTCCAGTGAGTTAAAAATCCTGAGATTTTTAGTGTTTAGGAGACTTCCTCCCCACAGCTCTGTGTGCAATGGATTTGGAGCTGTTCTCTGTAGCTGCCTGAATGCTGAATTTCTGAATACTGTGGTCAATACCATATTGAATAACGATACCTATGATCTAATGATGGCTCTGTGTGCATCTAGGACTTAAGTTTAGTAGATTGTTTTCAGACAGAGAACAGCAAAAATTGAAAGAATGGGTCAAATCCATTTGAGTTTCTTAGAAACTACATCCAAACAGGGAAATAAGAGAGATGAAAATAAATCTACTGGGGAAAATTAAGAGATAGAGCTTGTACCAGGACTGACCCTATTTCCAGAGCCTGAAAAGGTCCCAGACAACTCAAAACCAGCAAATCCCAGTGAGCAGATGGGAGTACCACAAAAAGTATCCTTCTTCCTTTAGAAGCCTGTGAACACATTGCTTAAAGGGAGGGTGCACTGGATTGGTTTTCATCTCTGGCTAGTGCTTAGTATTCTTCATCTCACCAGTGGACATTGCCTGGTAGGTACTGTCTGGTGCTATGAACCGTGATAATCTGGGACCTTTTCCTTATTTTCAAAAATGTGGATGCCAAATCATAATAATGATTTGTGCATTATTACGATTTGATCAGACTACAATTGTGATTTGTGGGTTGTTTCCACCTATGCTATTGATAAGTGAGCCACTGAGTGTCCACTGGGCACAAAGACTTGAAGGTGAAAGGCTCCTGTATCCTATTCCTGACTCCAAGCCCATGAGGATACCCCTGGGAGTGTTGAAATCTGAATTGAATGGGGCTTTGAGCAACCTGGTCAAGTGGAAGTCCCTGGCCATGGCAGGGGGGTTGGAACTATAAGATCTTTAAAGTCCCTTCCAAACCTAACTATTCTGTGATTCTAGGATTTGGTGAAAAGGCTCTGCAAGTTTTAAAAACACATAACTCAGCAAAGGAAGAACAGGGCAACTCAATTCTTGGACCAAGAAAGAAGGAACAGAAAGGTGAGCAGAAAACTGGTGCAGATGAGCCTGCACTAGGAGGATATCAGAAAAGCATTTGCCTCTAGACAGCCTGAGATATTGATCTGCAGTCACGCAGCAGCAGAGGCCGGACAGGAAGCATCATCAGAAACTGGCTGAGGGAAAGGGAGAAACATGTCAATAAAATCAAGCCATGTGTCAAAGGCAGGAGGAGGAAGGAGGAGGAGGCCAGCAGGACAGCATGTGCTGGAGCCATGGGTGTTTACCTCATGCTGTGTATCACTGACCTTGAGGGTGATGCCATTATCTAATGATGCCAAATTGTAGGAGGCACAGAACAAATTAATTACAAATGGGAGATTAGGCTTACGGTCTGATAAGCAGCTCACGGAGTTCAATGGAGAGAAGTTTTAATGAGATTATGTGACAAAACCATCACTTAGAAGGAAGCATTAAACAGGCTACAGACAAGGAGAAAGAACTGGGGGCGAAGGCAGAGAACTATTAAAACCATCTGTGTTATTAAAAGAGGAGTAAACAAGGCCTGTGCCTCTCAGGGAGAAATGGGGATGATAGTAAGGCGTGCTGGCACCGCCGGTGGGAACTGTTCCCGTGAACGTATTGTATGAAGCATCTGAGCCACACTCAGGGGGATATTGATGGGAAACCCAGCACAAACCTGGGATTAACACCAGCAGCAAAGCACTGTCTGGCTTGGTATGAATAACTGCAAGCAAGAGCCTTGAGGAGAGGTCCGGGAGGCGTGGATGAGTAGGATATGGCAAAGGGTTGGAGCTGGCTTGATGGAGAAGAGCTCTGCTTTGGCCCAAGAGCAAAAAGAGGAGGGCACTGGATGGTAGCAATCAAGGAAAGGATCTGGCCAGCAGTTAGTATGTCAGGCTCTTAAATAATAATAGCTACTGCTAATGATGAATAATTGAAGCAGACCACTTGGTCCTCAGGCCCTTGCGTAGCTCCGTTCCTCTAATGCACGGCAGAAGCATCATTTATAGTACGTGGCAGGAGGAATCTTGTGATCACAGGGGCTGGCTCTGCTTCATCTCCCACCAAACCCACTGCATCCTTCTCTGTGAGCTATATTTAAAGCTGAGTTCAAATAAAATGGGGATGGGAGCAGCTTCGAATCAGACTGATCAGAGACCTGGGTGCAGGGATTGGAGATAATGTCCTGTGTTCATGTTACCTACAAGCAATGGGCCAAAACAGCTCCTGGAAAGGAGGAGAAATCTCCTTTTCCTGAAATCTCTTTAGACTTCTGTATGGCTGTGTTACAAAGCAAATGTTAGCCACGTTTCCTCATCTTTCCTCTCTGTGGTGGGACAGGTGCTGTTGGGGTACACAGGGCTGACTGGCATTGTCAGGTGTGTAGTGATTCACTAACACATGAGTTTGCCAATTCTCACCTTTCAAATGCATCTAAGTAGGGAAAAGGTCTGGGGACAAAGCAGAGCAGACCCCACACCCCTCGTTTGTCTCCTCTCTCCCTCACCTTTCCACCCACCACTTCACCCAAAGGGTAACACCACTGGGAGGGGGCTGAAAAAAGAAGCAGGCACCAGGCAAAGCAGGGCTGACCCCCTAGACAACACAAAATAGTGGCAATTTCTGCATTTAATAATCTTCCTCGCGATGAAATTCATCCTGCAAGCTCTCCAAGGAAAGGACCTTACTGCTTGCTCTTATCTTGGCTAACAAAAGATCCTGATCTTGACTGGGTCTCCAGGCACTACATCTAAAATAAGATCTAAAAACAATAATCAGCCCAGAGCTTTCTTTTTCCTGAGAAATCAGGGAGCAATTTGTGCGTGTTAAGAAACACATCCAGCAGTGCAGCCTTTCAAAGTCATCTGCTATTCCCTTGACTTCTCTTGCAATGCAGATTATCCAACTGCAGATCCCTGGCTGCTCTCTGATACACAATTCCAGTAAATATTTACATCCCCTCTTTTCCTATTTTGGGTCGAAATATGCTAAGAGGATGCATAGGGGATGCCTCAGCATTTTACAGACTCTTCACTTTGGTCAGCAAAAGTGAGATCCTGTGGGGGTGACAGCTGAAAGCATGTTGCCATCTCACCTTTCTGGAAAGATTCAAACCCCTACAGTTAAATCTGATTTTTAAAAGCTGCACAAAACCCAAGTGTGTGGCAGAAGCCTCTTCAGTGACTTGATTTTTCAAATCTGTTTCCCTTCAGGGGAGATTACTTGAGATAAGCTATCAGAGATGGACTCTTACACCTGGCTGGACCTGGATGTGAGATCCCAAGGAAACCCAAGCAGGGTGGGCTGTGTGTCCTTCTGATGGTCCTGGGCAATGGGGACCAGGACCCCAGGGTTTACCACAGCACACTCCAGCAGGAACATCCATAGAAACAAACCCCAACAGTCACAACCATGGCATTTTCAGGAGGTGGATGGGATGGTCCTGCCCCTGGGTCTGCTGGGAGTGGCACAGGGGCTTGATCTGGTTTAGGCTCCAGAAACAGGAAGGAGCATTGGAGCACTGGACTCTGCAGGAGCCCAAAGAAATCAAGAATGTGGTGTTTGGATGCAGCTGCTGAGCACAGCTGGACATGCTGGTGCTGGGTTTGCAAAAGCCCAGGCAGTTCCTGCTGCATGTGTCCCTGCTGCACGACTGTGCCCTTCCTTTCTCTGCAAAACCTCCACTTAGCAGCACTGGGAACTCTCTCCTGAGCAAGCAGGGAGCAGGCAGGAGATGGCTTAGGGAGAAGGTTACACAGACAGGTATGATATGGGTCTATGCCTGACTCAATTCCACAAATAGAATATGCAGCTCTGAACTCCAGCCTTGCCCACAGGGCAAAAGCAAAGCTCTCATCTGAATAAATCCTGAAAATCTCATCTGCTAGCATCTCCAAACCAATGCAACAACAACAGGAGCTGAAGCCAAGTGCTCTGAATATTTCCTTGCAGAATACCCAGGAGAGCAGAGCTATATGTAACAGATATTTACACAGTGTTTGAGGCAACATTTCTACTCTTAGAAGACACAGAGGTGCCAGGAAATGATTCTACTCCCCAGGCAGGATTCAAACCACAGCACAGCCAGGCCTGTGAGGCCATGATTATCACAGTGATCTTTTCAACCCCCCTCCATGTAGCATCAGCACGAGCTGAGTGACCACTGCTCATCCAGACACTCCTCGTAGCTGCTGCTGTGGGTTGTAGTGCAGTGAACACTGTAAAGGCAATGCCCCTGCTCAGGCTGTCCCTGAGGAGTGACAGATCCCAACCATGCTAAGGAACAGGCTTCAGTTCCCTCCCTTCCTTCACGTGGAGTGGTGTAGCACAGAACAGTTTGGTGAGCCATTGCTGGCCTCCTTCTGTGGGATTTGAAGTGGAGGGAAGAGGGGGAATAGCTGCAGATGGCTGCCCAGATTGGTCAGGAAAAGGGGCTCTCACCTGGAGAAGAAGCACTGAGAGAAGGCACTGATTTAACAAGGAGTGCAGGAACAGAGGGAAGCAAGGCTCCTTTAAAAGGGATAAGAGATGGCATGTTGCCCAGACAGATGTGTCTGACAAAGGTTAATCTTTCAGTCTGCATGGCTCTACATGCTCTATGTGTCGCCCCATCAACGCCTCTGACCCTAAGCAGCTGCCTGCTGGCCATTCCCTGCTCTTTGCAATGCCTCCCCTCAAAGGGGAGGTCTCACATCCCAAGCTGAGCTGACCTGGGCCCACAGACATCACCAAAGCCACCCCTGTGTGCACAGCCAGAACATCCACTCTCTCCTTTACAAAGGGCTCGCACCTGACAGCCGCTGGCACTTCGGGGGTGGGATCACTGCCCCGATCCCCTCTGGGCTCTGTGACACCGGGACATTTGGCTAACACATCCTTTGGCATTTTTCCTCCAGCACCCGCATTTATTTCCTTTCTCAATGTCAGTTTGCCCAGCCAGCTCAATGAATAATTCAGCAACATTAAGCACGTGCCAAAGCTGTTTCAGCTCTTAGTAGGATCAATTCTTTGGTCCATTTCTCCATTTAAACTTCATTCCAACATAATCTCCCCTTCACTGCTGCTGGAGGAGCAAGATCTACAAGTAAAAAGCACACTGCCGTAGTTATATGGAAATATAACTATATATATGGAAATTCCTTCTTTGATAGGAATGGTGTGCTGCTAATCATTCTGCTGGATGCCTTGCTGCTCCTGCTCACTGCTTCTGATAATGATGGAAAAGCCTGCTATTTTTTTTACAGACATCTACTGGATGTAGGGTTCAATAACCACGCAATAAGGATGACCTCACAAACCAGAATTCAGAAGAAAACTGAGGTCATTTCCCAGTTTTGTTGTGTGTTCCAGGTGTTACTGCAGTGAAAGCAATTCATCACACCCAACAAATCAATTACTCATACATTAAATTAGCCAATATCAGTCCTTTTCCAGCAGCTTTTCTAGACAAAAGGGTGTGCTCGTGTAGTGGGGTTGGTGTGTGATAGCCAGCTACAATAATTGTCTGTGCACATGAAGGGTGAGGTGAATGCTCATTTCAGAGGGCACAATTGCTACTATAGTTTTTATTAAATCCCACTCATTTTATCACTCCCTGGTTGGAGCAATAAACCTTTCACTGTCAGCTAAGGATGAAACTGCTGCTGACTTTCCCAGCAGCAAAGCTCCAGTGCAGGAATCCCAGACAAACAGGGAAGACAACCCATCCTCTCACTTTGGGAAATAACTTCCAATTCTTTGGAACAACTCTTGCACTTAACCTATGCAAGTAAGCACAGCTGCTCGTGTTTCAGTGTTTCAATGCTCCATTAGCCGACAAAGTAACCTTCAGGAATCCTGACTGTTAATCTCTGCTGGCTTTTCTGCAGGCTCCCCTGCCTTTTTCGTTGCTCAGATACAGACCTTGTTTTGTTGATGCTATCAGCATTTCATGAGGATGTATGCAAGGACCCCCACACACTCCTCTGTAAGGAACTGTCTCTATTCCTAAAAGAGAGCAGAAAACCCTGTCTGTGCAATGCCTGCCTCTGCCAACAGCACACACTGAGTGAGCAGAGACCCTGGGCTGCTTTTATGTGAGTTGCTCAGAAAACAGTGTGTCTGGGATTGTCAGAGGCTGGATTTTGATCTTACACCACTGTGGATCCCAGGTAGCACCAAGCAAGGTAGAAAGCTTGTACCAGCCAGGCATGGTGGTACCAGGCCCTGGAAATCTGAATTTCTTTCATCCCTTGAATTTCGCAGTCTCATTGCACCTTTTATTCAAAAGATAAGAAGCTATTAAAAATAATTACATTTTGCTCATTTGTATGAAATGTGCTGCTCTCATCCCAGATGGATGATGTAGCAACATCAAAAGCTGTTTCCCTGGCAAATTATTCTTTAGGATCCAGTTTGAAAGAGGACAGTGTTTACTGAGATTCCTACTTGACCTGGCAATCTCGATAGCAGAATCACAAATCCTTAAGGCAAGCTCAATTTGCTGCCTTGGAACACTTCTATCTCCCTTTCTAAGACATGGCTTTTCTGCAAAGGTAATGCTGATTATCTGTGTCTTTTTAGTGCCTCTCAAGTTACCCCAGCTCGGAGCACTCCTGAGGTCACCTCTCACTGTACTTTGCACTTTCATGAACTGAGTTGTGGATTATTTTGATATGAACTGGGAGAAATCTTGTACATCTTTCCCAGTGGTGTTGGAGAGTTGCAGGGAAGTATTGGAGGACTGGCAGCACCCAGATGGATGTAACCAGCTCCCATGTTACAGGAGACTCTGCAGAGTCAGGGGGCTGCACTCACAAAGCAAACTCCAACACCAGCCAAAACCTTTGGAAGAGATCATTGATTCCATATAAAATCTTGTGGTACCAGCTGGGAAAGGGTTTCTCTGAGCAAGTGATACCAAAGGGTTTTCAGTGCATAGACTCAGTGAGTCCAGTAGAAGCTGCAAGGAAGATAAACCCCAAAAACAAAGGTTCTGGCACAAAAGCAACCCAACTGGCAGGATTTTTTCCCCACGAAAGATTCACTGCTGTGTAAGGTAGCTGCAAATCAGTCATGTTTTTTGTCTTCTAAGCCCTGAACCTGCAGGAAACAATCATTCAGTCATCTCGAGTGGAGCAACACCTATTTCAGAAGCACCAGGAGCTTTGTATGCCAAATTTTCACAAATGAGGCTCAGCTGGAGCCTCCCAGCCCCACAGCACTTGTGAAATTGGTCATCATCACGGAAAAGACAAACCTTCACCTTCATTTCTACAGCTGGTTTAAGCAACCCTGAGATCCTCAAATATCCCCACCACAAGCAGGTTTGCATCTGGCAGACCTGTGGTGGGGGAAGAAGATTATTGGCATCCAAACCAACCTGTCTTCTCGTGGCATTAGGGTTTTTTTCCACACTTGTTTGTATTCCTCACACACAAACGAAACACAGCAGAACCAGAACACCAGAATGACCTCTCACCGCTACAGTTCCCGTGAAACCACCGAGCTGCTCTCAGAGCCAGAGGGGGAAGAGGATATTTGTGATATCTCTGTGGAAGAAAATAGCAGACTAAATTGCCCAGGTTGGGTAAAGGTCACGAGAGTTAGAAAAAAAATACACTGCAGAGGAATGAAACAAAGGAAAGTGGTAACCAAGGTAAGATTAAGAGCTGAAGTGACAAGAACACGAGACGCTTCCTTCAGGCAGGAATTCAAGCCCTTTGGATTGTTGGATCATTGCATGTCCCTTAATTTCTATCTTGTTCTGAACTGACATGAACTCAGCAGCTCCCCAAGGAAAACAAAAACATAAATCCCTTTTTCAGTCAATATAGCTATTATGTCCCAATCAGCAGTGCACTCTCGGAAGCTAAGGAGAAACACCAGGAAAATCAATACCCACCTCCAGGTTTTATTCCCAATGGAAATCTATCACACGCCCACCCTTCACTACAGTCAAATATATTAATTTTAACCTCATGATATCTACCAGACACAAATAGCTCTACCCAGGGAAGTTCTTATTCTGCTGAATGTCTGAGGAATTAGAGCCCACAGGTTCAGGAATTTGTATTCCACCTCTCATTGAGACCTAGAATTGTATTTTGTATCACGAGAGCTTAATCTTAAATTTAAATCTGACCTGAAATGAGTCCAAACTCTTCAAATTCATGAATCAATGAAACTGGTGAAAAAACATAATTCCCAACTCACAGAGAATTTCAGAATTAGCATTTCTAGATCAGAAAATGAAACATTCCAGAAAAGAATGTTCAAGGCCAGTTCTCTGCAAAACACTAAATTTATGAGAAACCTGCATTAATAGGAAAAATATTCTGTGTTAACAGAAGAAACATATTTTGACTTTTCCTTCACCTAATCTGTATTCCACTGTATAAACTTCCCTAAGCAGCTTCTGAGCTAAAACCTTGAATTGGTATGGATGCCTCATCCCTGGAAGTGTTCAAGGCCAGCTGGTCTAGTGAAGGTGTCCCTGCCCACGGCAGAGGGTTGGAACAAGATGATCTTTAAGATCCCTTCCAATCCAAACCACTCTGTGATTCTATGAAAGATCTTTTAATATAATTTACAAAAAAACCCTTGCAGGTTGCATAATTTTCCCCCTTCATTATTTATGACTTGGGGTTTGTTTTTTTCCCTTGTTTCTGTATGCCAAGAGTAAACAACCCCCTCCCTTACTATACATTGTGTCAGCCACAGAAAAGCTATCATTGCTATCCCATAGGTGTTAGATTTCTCTGTCCATGACAAATCTCTGAGATCTGCTGGAATATCTAGGCAAAGCATCCCTACATCCAGGCATCTGCAAAATCTGGCCTCCATCAGCTTGTCGGTGTCACAGCCTCGTCTGAAAGCTGAGTCACTGATCCCTGACACTAGGAGACACCAAAGGGACTCTGTGTCAAGATTTTGACTTTTGAAATGTGTTTAAACAGTGAGTGGTTCTGCACTTGAGGTGTGCCTGAACGAGCAGAAAAGTCACTCATGAAAAGAGCAGCTGTCTCCTTGCAGCCTTTCCCAGGAGCAGAACTAAGCCAGCTTTGGGTGCTCAGCTTGGTGGGGCATGGACATACACATGGATATGGATATGGATATAGCAAGCTGTGGACTCACAGAGACAAGTCTTTGCACATAACACATCTCTCCTCTCCATTCATCTTGTCAGCATGTTCCTATTTGCCTACAGACCCTCCCCCAAGTTGCTGTGCCTGGCCTGGACTTTGCTATTCATAGCCTCAATACTTAAACATTTGACACAACCATCAGGTCCCTGCACACAGTTAAACAAGCAGCTTTCTGGGGTTTGTCTGTTTGTTTTTCTGCTGGTCACTCTGTAATCTTGATCTGGCAGAAAGATTTTATAAACACCATCTAGTGTCGTGTCTGTCAGAAAGGTACACTTCTGTCTGAGTGCTGCAACTGATGACAGCTCTTCAGAGGCTGTCCCTTGCTCTGAAAGGGAAGATAGATAAAAACGGAAGGATAAAGCCTATAATTTTTTATAGCTCAGTACTTAACACTCACAGGCAGTGGAGTAGACAGCAGTCCCAGGAGAAGACATGTGATCCTCCCACGCTAGAGCTATGCCCAATTTTAAAAGCCCCTCTGAGCATCCAGTTGCTGTGTTTAAGATGCTTTGACACACATGCATTAAAAGTTTGACCTTACCCAATAGATGGGGAGTAATTTTCACCCACAGAGACGAAAATCAGGGAAGGAAAGAGATGCTAGAGGTGAAGCAGGCCAATTACTCAGGCTATGGATAACACAGGTTGTGGAATGAAGGGGTGAGGTTTATTGAGACATTTCTGAAGGTCATATCAAGGTCATGCTGTGGTGTACGTACATGGTGCACACTGTGAGAGGGATTATTGCAGTAATCACCACTGATCCCAGCCACTGCCCAAGCAAACCATTATCTGGGGAAAAAAAAATCCCCTGTTCTTTGCTTTGTTCTGATCCTTTCCAGGGTTCAGGCATCTCCTCTAAGTGACCACTCCTCACTTAGGAGACCCTGCTATGCTCCCATCAAACCAGGACTCCAGGAAGAAGTCCAGAGTCAGCACCTGACTGAGTATCAGCTCTCCTTGTCCCCTCTGCAGGGGGGACAAGTGACACTGCAACCACTCCTGAGGCCAGAAGGAACCAAACTCACTCCTTGCTTCCTGAAAAAGGAGTGAAGGAGAAATCCTGTACAGCACAGACACGCTGGGGTGCACACTGCTCATTCCCACCACCATGACCTGCTCATCTCCAGCTTTCTCCAGCTCAGCTCTGGCTGAGTTCTAACAGCCTGATGGGTGTAACAAGCTGTCAGGTGGCAGCTGAACTGCATGAAATGGCCAGAAATGGGGAGGTGGGGCATAGCCCGGTGCAAAGGCAGAAACGTGTAGCTGTGAAGTTCCCTCTCCTCCTCCATGGGCAGAGGAAGAGTCAGTGCTGGGATGGGGAAACTCCTCAAGTCATCATGGCTGGAGATGATGTCTGGGGCCCAATGGTGGGAAAGAACAGAGGGAATGAGACAGTTCAGGAAGCTCAAAAACATAACCACAGAGGAAAAAAAAAAAAAGAAGAAACCAGAATTGCTTAGCCTAAAGTAAAGAAGGATGGAAGAGCGGCAACAGTTTTTGAGAGACACCTGGGAGCTAGTAGAGGATCTGCCAACAGAGGCCTTTCCAAATGAGTCACAAGCATCTGTCAAGAGTGTTCTACCAGGAATCGTGGCTGTGGGCCAGGAGATGGGCTCTTGGGACCTTGTGGAGCTCCTGCCAGCCCGCTCTGTCTGAGCTGCATCAGCAGCATCTCTCCTTTGCCCTGCTCTGCCCACCAGCAGTGGTGCTGAGGTGTCAGCATGGCACTGACCCAGACTGGCAGGCTCCAACTCTCAGCTGCCCCCAAACCTCTGCCTTTGCTGAGGGGATGGACAGGCAGACCTGAGCCACCCGAGCTAACTGCTTTGAGAGCAGGGGGTTGGACCACTGGCCTCCACAGGCCCCTTCCCACCTGAATCATTCCATGTGGGAGGAAAGTCCACAGAGGTTCTCCAAGCTACTCCAAGATTTTATGGCAAGGCCAAGACTAGGTTCATGTGTTTACTTCTCTGGACAGGTTTTATCCCACTCCTCCTACAGCATCACAAGGTGCAAACACTCTACCCCCAAGGCAGGACATCCCTCTCCCCTACACCTTTTCCAAGCAGGGGCTTTCCAAAGGATGCAAAGCTACCAGAGCCCCATAAAAAGCAAACTGAAGCACAGAAAACAGATGGGCCAGAGTGTGGAGGCACTTACAGCAGATGGCACTAAAATATTAAACTAACATTACCGTATGCTTAAGCCTTGGCCTGGCTTGCTGCTGATTGCAGAGCCAGCCTGGTGAGAGCATGCAGATGAGAAACAAGCCTCAGATTGCTAAAGCACCCAATCAAACATCCCCTTCCCACAGAAAAATGCCTCACTAGCAGCTCCTCCAACAGCAGGGATGTGCTAACTCAATGCAGATGATGTTGAGCTGAACAAAAAAGCATTCCCAACAACTTCAGGTCTTGCCCAGATCTCTTCTGGAAAACCATTTTCCTGAGAAACTGTGTAAAATCAGTTTGTCTGTGACACCAAACGGGGGAAAAGCCCACACTGCTTGGTGCATGTCCACTGTGGGATAGCCCTGGATGCCATGGAGCAGCACAAGAGGCACCAGGAAAGGGGGAAAACTTCTTCAACCCAGGCCATTTGCAACTGTCACCCCAAAACCAGAAGTGATCCTGACTGCAGCTTGTGACACTATCCAAGAGACACCAGGACACCACACAGAGACAGGTGGCCCGGAATCTTGGTGTCCCTCATGGGTGCTCAGAGCCTCAGCAGCCACTGAGGGTGTATGGTAAGGACACACACTGGTAGGGGACTGAGCGGAGTAGTCCTGGGAAAGCCTTTCATAAAGCATCAAAATCAAGATGCTTCATGGCAGGTTGGCACAGGAGTGTGCGGCAGAATAATGCACTTGAAATGATTCATTTTATTTGACTGTGTTTCCAGCAGGATCTTGCCTGGAGCCTGGGTCCCGCCAGTTGCGTCATCTAACCTGTGAGTGACAGCCAAACCCAGAGCCCCAGGCCTGGGATTTCTTTTTCCTAAGTGAAATTCTGCCATAAAGCAAAAAGAAAATTAAAATAAACATTATGAATGTCCACATATCTTTCTTTTTTGTATCCTGAGATCAGGCATCTGATCTGAAAGGCAATAAGCTGCTGCATATTTCATTAAATGGATCGAGAAGAAGGAATCTCCTAACACTGTCACTGAAGGAGGGGTTGGATCTCCAGCATAAAGGAGATCTCCTCCCAGGACCAGGTCTTCAGGCTGTGGGACACCTGCACAAGGTAAGCCAGGCCACCCTAGCAGAGAGTGACTGACAGGCATCTCAAGAGAAGACAGGAAAGGACTCAGCCAAAGAGCTCCTTCTCAGCTTGCCTTGATCCAGGCTTCTTCTGGGCTTCTTGCAAAATGCCCCAGGCCATTTATGTTTCCAGGACAGCAGGTATTTTCTGAAATTTTCTGTATGCCCAAACCATGTGCAAGTCCAGCACATAATAATTTTTTTAAAAAGAATAAAAAGAAAGAAGAAACTGAGCTGGCACCCTCCCTTCCTGCAGTGCCACAGCCAGATATGCTCCAAGCCCTGTTGTGTAAGGGCTGTGCCCACCCCTGGGAGGAGATGCCAGGAGTGATGTGAGGGCAGCAACAGCCAAACAGCAGATGCTTGGCTGCAGCTCTGCCTGTGCCCTACAGGAGGAGGAGGAGGAGCTGGCAGCACTAACTCAGGTAACGCTGCTCAGCTGCGGCCAAAGCCAAGCCTGGGGTGCAGCAAGCAAAGCCATCGTTCCGACCATGCGGGAAAGCGGGAGAGGCTGCTTGGTGATTAACGGCGTGGGAATAGCTCCACTCCATCAAATCCTGACAGCTCCAGTAAAATGGAGGTAGGAAGTCACTGCCCATTTCTGTTCTTGCCACTGGATGGCAATAGACCGCTGTGCAAACCACACACGCACTTGCTGTGCTCCACCTTGTTATTCAGGGGGATGGCCGTGGTTTCTGCACGCCCAGCGGACACACCAGAGAGGTCCAGAAGCCACAGGCTGGCAGCAACACAGCCAGCAAGACTGTTCCTGGGGTCGGGTCGAACGCTGTGCTTTTCCTTTGCACTGCCTTTCCATGCCTTCCCTGCACCCAAAATCAATTTTTGTCTCACCAGCTCAGAGCAAACTCTTCTGATGAGCCACGCAAAATACATTTAATGCTACGGATAGGGGTGAAAAAACACCTGGTAGGATTAGAGTACCACGCTGTGAAATAGTTAAGGCTTACACGTGAAATTCATGGGAGACTGTTTTTAAATTACATATACCTGGCTATGAGCTGGCCACAGAAAGGTCTACAGCAGGGTGTCAGAACCACAGCCAGGTGTGTTGAACAGCTTCATTTGATCTCGTGTAACAAGTAAGTAATAGTAAAATTTCAAGGTTTTTCTGATTTCTATATTTAACAAGTACATGGCCACATCTTGTTAGTATTCTCTTAATGATAGATAACTATAAGATAATTCTCTCAGTTAATGAATGATGACTGTTCCTTCTTTGAGTGACATCACTCTGCTGCACCTCTGTTGTGTGTCACTGCCACTTCTGCCCCTGTTCTCGTCACTCTGGCTGAGTGTGGCCCGTGCCAAATGCCTGCCAGGTGCCTCTGAGTTGGCACATGGTACAGATGTGATGCTGTGATGTCAAGCTCTGCCAAGACCTCAAGCTGATACCATGAAAGCAGTCCCTGTCCCAGTGGAGGTGCTCTGCTACATCATTTCCCTGCCAGCCAATGTAGCTTGGGAAGACCCATGGGGATGCTCTGGTTCCACCAAGCCAGTTAACACATCCCTCAGTTCACCTCTGATAACTGATAAAGCACTGACTTTCATGTGGATTTCTTGTGGGTTTCATGTGGATTCTCCATGTGAGGGACCAGATCTCCTTTCCCAGGAGAGAAGGAGAGCCCCATACACCACCTTTGAATAAAAATTTAAATATTGCCCAGACATAGCAACACACCTGTGACTGGAAGGCATTGTAAACTGAACCCTACCATCACCCAAGCTTTCTTGAGCCCACCTCCCCATACTGAGAAATCAGCTTTGAAAAAAGAGACACAAGTTTTAGCAACAATACTCTCAAGAGGCTCTATGTTTTTGTTTTCCTTGCCTTAGGCACCAGGGTGTTTGAGGGCAAAAAAGCACATATTGAAATAGTCCTCTTTGCACCACTAAGAGGTACTTAGCTATCTTGTGAGGAGAAGTTCCTGCCTCTACTGTCCTAGGGGGATAAAGACAGGAAACAGGAGCACAGGGACAAACTCTGCTCATGCACTCAGGGATTTTCTCTGACCATCATATGAGAACAAGTCTATGCTAGCATCACTTTAGGAAAAGGACAGAAATAAAGAGAGTCATGAAACTTAACCCAAAAAAATCTGAATGTGATTGAGGGGTACTAAAAATTGTAACAGATCCTGAAAACTCAAAGTTGGGGGACAGGCCACTAGCTGTCCACATTATAGTCCCCAGCTACTTTCCCAAATCCAAGACTAAATTTTTAATCTTCTGTCCGGAATGACACACACGCACCCTGGGATTGCAGAGACCTGATGCTAGACTGAAGGAGCAGTGTTTAAAGTTAATTTAATCAGCCCTACAGCTTGTAGGGTTTGGACAGAGGCTTGTCTAGTCATGAAAAATGGGAATTTGGTAACTGGAAAAGAAATTATTTGAGCTCAGACTATTTGTAAGGGAGATGAGATGCACAGCATGACACTGGGAGCTCCAAGAGTCTGGCAGGAAAACACACTTACAAGCACTAATCATATGTTTCTTATTCAGACTATTAATGTCATTAGTTCTTCACCACTCAGAATCAGTATTAACATATTTTGTTTGCACTGCAGATCTTGCAGCCCTCAGCACATCATGCGAGTTCAGGCTGTTTCCTGACCAGACTTGCATGCTTGGGTTCACAGCACGCAGGAAATGGGTTTTAAGTGTGCCACTCACACACGCCTGCCACACCTCCGGGGCATCATGTGGGGGACACGCCTTCACAGACGTGGACAGAGGAAAAAGATGCTCTTAAAGCACTGGGGGGGGGGATTCTTCCCCTCCTCCAATCTCTATCCAGCTGTTTGCAAGGAAGCAGCAGCTCCCTGTGTTGCAAAAACAACACATCTGACGAGAAACACGGGCAGATGTCCAGCCAGGGGAATGGCAGAGGGGTGGCAGGGCAGGCGTGGGGCAGTTCTGGTGTCCCTCCCTCCCACACCAACCTACAAAGCAAGGGCACACAAAGTGCTGCTTAAAGCTGGCACCTTGCAAAGAATAAAGTGCCTTTTTTTCTTGTGTGGTTTGTGAACCAAGCCCCTTACAGGCTGCAGGGACCCCGGCAGTGTCAGCGGTGCAGTGACCATCGCTGCCCCTTGGTCCTCAGCATTCAGCTCAGACTGAAACCTGGTGGTGTCTCTAGAGGTTTGGTGGGTCCTGTTAGACCACAACACCTGGAACAGCAAACCTGGACCTGGCTGGCTCTGCAATGGCTTTGAAGGGATTCTACAGGGAGAAAACTTTAGCTCACCTGGAAGTGTCCTGCCCTTCCCCTTCACAGCACTGGATTCAGGAAAGGGATCCCAGAGGAGCACACAGGATGTCCCCTAAGTCCTGCAGAACTGGGATGAGCCACCCATTCCCCTGCACTGGTAGCATTCTCATTATTAAGGATGGAGAGTGTCAGCCACCATGAGAAAGATTCACTTAAACTCCACCAACTCCAGTATTGTAGACTCACTGAATGGTTTGGGTTGGAAGTGACCTTAAATATTATTCAGTTCCAACCCCACATCCATGGATAGGGACACCTTTCACTGGACCAGGTTGCTCAAAGCCCCATCCAACCTGGCATTGAACACTTCCAGAAACGCCCAGACTCACCAAACCCAACTCCTCTCCTCCTCCAAATCTTTCTCTTTTTTTTTCGTAAATTACAAATTTTCATAAATTCATCCTGAAAATCTTTACCCTCACACTTCTGAGAGGTGCAGGACCACATCCCTGATTGCGCCCCTTCCCTGGGACAAGGCAAGTAGTATTTATAAGGAAAGATGATAATTTGTTCCACTTTGTCCTTCAGCTGCCTGATGTACAAATCAGCCTTACGGTACTAGGGTTACTGCATCATCCTATACCTATGCTTAAGCCTAAAAATTATTTTTGCTTGTATTTTTTTTTCCCCTAAGAGGATGGGCAGGCCAGTGATGATGTGTGGATTGTCACAGGCATGCCCAGCTCCCACCTGAGGGTATCCTGTGCCAGCAGCTCCCCCTGCTCCACACTACAAACACCTCCCCTGCGAGGAACAGGCACTTCTCCCTCCTCCCCCGTCTCAGCAGCACTGTGAAAACCAACATAACATCTGCATTTACCTTTCTGCTTATTTAAAAACGGCAGTAGGAACGAAGCCAACGGACTTTTTTTGCCCAAGTCCTTGGAAGACACTTTACTTTGGTTAACAACAGTTTCTTCAATGGGTTTCTTCAGGATTACTCTTTCCTTCAGCTCCTCGGTGCTGACGGCAGAGGTCGGGGGCTCGGCGCCTATTTTTGGTGCAACAAAGGAGCTTTTCAGGTAGGACGAGGACTCTGCCAGGTTTTCCCTGTTCATCCTGCTCTCTGTCATTTTACTGGCCTCGTAGTCTGAGGCGTCAGCGCGAGAGTTGTTCTCTTCCTTGATAATGTCCATGACCTTGGGCTTCATCAGAGGGGAGTCCTGCTCCCTCTTCGGGCTCTCCTCGGAGGCCGAGGAGGCATCGCAGGACTCGATGATGAGCTCGCTGTCGAGCTCCGCCTCCCGCTCCTCCCGCAGGATGCTGTACTGGATGGAGGGGGACGCGGGCGACGGAGGGGGCCCCCCGATGTGGCTGAAGGTCATGTAGTTGGAGTGCAGCACCTCCTCGGCAGCCAGGGGGTCCTCTGACACCAGCTCGATCTCCGAGTCGCCGGACTCGGCGCTGCTGGCTTCGTTGTCGGCGTGCGAGGATGCGGGAGGGCGGCCGGGCTTGGCGCGCTGCTCCCTCTTCTCCGCCGCAGGGGCAGGCGGCCGCTGCGCCTCCGAGGGCTCGAAGGAAAAGCTTTTCGCTTCCTTGATGGCACTGATGAGTTCGTCCTCCGACAGGCTGCCTTTGCCCTGCGACTCTGAGCCGGACGGTTCTGCCACACGGGAAGAAAGGGGAGGGAAAAAAAAATTTAAAAATTAAGAATCTTATTTTCTGGCTGCTTAGGGAACAAACACAGTGGGTTGCACACCAGCACATATCCCTCTAGCAGGGCTGGGAGCACAGGCACAAAGTCTCCCTGTCAGGCATGGCTAACAGTAATGACAGCTTGACCTCACACAGCATTTCCCATGCATGCACTCCTTGTAAAGAAGCATCATTTACTGAGGAAAAAGCTGAGGTACAAGGCAATGCTGGTCACTGCTTGACCAGTGGCTTAACAACATGATTTTCACCAGGAAAATCAGCAGTCAAGAGGAACACGGGCTCAGGACACACATGACAGCATCAGACTGTCACCAATAGATACTCATCTGTTCTGGGGACTAATACACACACAGGGCCGGTGGGTTAAGCTGATCCTAACAACCCATGTGTAGTTACCTGTAGTTTTGCCAAACTTTCAGGTGTGGAAAGCTTAAGATCAGAAACTTTTCTCAATTTTTTTGTTTTTTGGTTGACTAGTTAGGTTTTTTATTAATTTGGTGGTTAGTTTTTTTTCAGGGTATGGGTGGTAAATTCCCAGTTTACTTTTAGCTCAGTTGGGTCCAAGAATGAAACCAATTTTTTCTACTGTAATTCTTAATATCATCATGAACTATGTTAACCAAAAGAATGACTACCTTGTCACCCAAAATTTGAAACAAAACAAAACAAAACAAATCAACAACCTAGTCTGCATTTTCTGGCTGCAATTCCCCAGTCACACTGAAACAGCCATCAGGCACACATGGAAATTTGTCCTCTGGAATCCTGAGTGTTCATTCCCTAATTTGAAGTCATTATTAAAGTGATGGCGGTCACTAAGTAGCATTGCAGGTTGTGAGGAGTCAAGAAAGTCCACCAGGAAAGTAGATCCCCAAGTTTCCCCCTGCAGATGCTGGTGAAGAGGTCCATGACAAGACACTGCCTGCATCCACAGGGTTGGGTACCAGAGCCAAGGGGAGGAGGGTTTCCAGCCCTGTGGTTGCAGATGGTGCCCTGAGGTGACCTGCTCAGCCCGTCTTTGCAGCCTCTGGCTCAGCCCCTGAATCCACCCAGCTGTGCTGGCCACATTTGGAAGCTCCTTTGCAAGGGAGGGTGGGAAAAAGGCTGTATCAGATGGGACCTGGGATAAAACAGCACCAAGAGTGCCAGAGTTCAAGCAGCTGTTGGACAACACTCTCAGGCACATGGTGGGATTCCTGGGGTGGCCTGTGCAGGGCCAGGAGTTGGACTTGATGATCCTTGAGGCTCCCTTCCAAATCAGAATATTCTATGGTAACTACTATTTCTGGATATTTCCTGATTTAATTTCTCACGTACCCCAGCCAATTTCTTCCTGACCATGTGCCCTCCTCAAGATGATTCAGTACACATCATCAGTGATACTGAGCGTGTTTTGCTGGTATATCTGCAGCTCCTCTGACAAAACAGCTCTTGTAACACATCCCCTTCACACAAGAAAGTCCTTCTGCACCCCAGATTGTGGCTGCAGGCAGGATTAAGGTGCTGGCACTGTTACAAAGCACTCCTGTCTGGATGCTGGGAAGTTTCTGGTGCACTGGGAGCTCGTGCATCCTTCTCTGGCTGCAGGAACCACGCTGCCCTCCTGCATCACCACATGTGAACATTTTCTCCCTGAGCCATGACTGAAACCGGCACGAGTCCAAACAGGCATGTGACTCCCAGCCCTCGTAGCGCAGCAACGCGCCATCCCTGGGCTTCACCCCGCTCCTCCCTGTGCTGGCAGTGTGTAACTCCCAGCCCTGGCATTCACCTTGTGAATAAAACAGTCCTTTGTGGCCAGCAGCAGGGTGTCACATTTACCGCTGGCACTGGGAAGTGGATAAATACCCACGGCCTTTCAGCGCTGGCGCAGCACAGAGACAGACCAGGTCTTCCTTCCCCAGAAGGACAAGGGCCAGAAATTAAAAGCAAAGCGTTTTTGAAAGTCTTGATCCAAGCAGGGGGTGACTGGAGGCTTTGCCAGAATGCCTGAGGGGCACCTAGGAGCCATGACTTTGCTGGGTCACTGGGTGGGAATAGCAAGGGCAGGTTTTAAATTTCTTCCTCGCTTTTGAATGCAGGGTCTGGGCATGGAACATCCCCAGCTGAGGGAAAGGGGGGAAAATCCAGAGGGAACAGCCCTTGGGAGCCAGCCTCTAGAAGAAGATGCCTTCTTCTCTCCTTAACACGATGGATAAGCAGTTTTGATGGGATACAGATAGCGAGTGTCCCCAAGGCAGCCTTGAACAGTCACCAGGACTGAATAAGTAACAGTGCCTGAAGTCCTTAATTACCTTGTAGCAAAAAGTGTAAATCGATGAACAGTGGCACGTCTCAGGAGTAGTGTGTGATTTCACTCAGTCAAACAAAAGAAGAAAAATGTGGCTCTAAAGTCTATTCATTAGAGTTCCTGGCTGATGCAGGCAGAATAAATTCACAGCTGTGGTGGACTCTATCTCCTTTTTTGTGTGGAAATGTACAAATGCTCTCTCCCTTTTCTGTAGGAACCAAATATTTCTCTAAGGGGAGGTATTAGTGTGGGTGCCAGACTGCCATTTTAAGGAAATTCTGCTTGTTTTTTTTAAATGCTTCTAAATGACTTTAAAGCAATGGAAGTTTCAGCTTGGGGGTGTTCATTGTCAAATGTTCATTGTTAAAGGGTTTTGATCCAGGACATTGACATTTAATTTTCAGACTAAAAAGTCTGTTTCCTGTCACAGAACTTTATTCCTTTTTAAAGCACTATACTACTTTCATATTTTAGCAGTGTATAATAGGGAAAATGAGGAATAGACATTATGCACTACTGCATAATAATAATGCATAAGACAATAAGAAAATGTATAAACACGGGATTTTGGTGCCCTCCAAAAAAAACCAGGAGTCTTTTAAAGAGACTGGCCCTTTGTCCCTCCAGGCCCCTTTGCAGAAGAGGTGACAGCATTTCCCTCCTCAGCACTTTATAAAAGCAGCACTTTCACATGAAAACAACACTGATTTTTAACAATTTAACCTTTTTTTTTGCAGGGGCAAAGAGGTGTTAAGCCAAGCATTAAAATTTTAATAATCTGAACGGAGTGGCTTGCATTGCCATGATCCCACACACCTCATTTCCCTCAGAGAATCTGGACAGCCAGGGTGACCAAGAGACCCGCAAACCACCAGGATCCAGCTCAAATCATGGCCTAGAGGAAGACACTCCAGTGATGGCCACAGACACTGTGCTTCCCCTCGAGGAGAGATCCCTGAGGACTGAGCTCAGCAGGCCTGGATCTCTTTCCACACAGCAAGGGCAGCCCATCCTGAGCAGTGTGTTGTGATGGGGAGCACAGTTTGTGTCCCCCTTCCCTTTAGCTACCCAAACTGATGCCAGAGCAGAGCACAAACACCTCCAGCAATAGAGACTTGTCACCACCCTCTCACACCCCGTTACACCCACCCCAAAAATCCATGGTAATTCTCCAACCTGCAGGGCTACAATTGCAACCACTTTCTGAACAGCAAAACCCCCGGTGCCCTGCACCAACACCAGGATTACCTGTGCCAGAGGAGGGTGGTGTGACAGACCCTGGGCTGTCATCCTCCGGCTCCGACACTGTCACCGTTGGCACCACCTCATGGCTCGGCTTCAGGCCGGTGTCCGGCTGAGTCGGGCTCGGCTCTTTGCTAGCAGCTTCCTTGGTGCTTTCTGTCTCAGTGAGTGTGATCTTGACGGGGGTTGTAGCCACAGAGGGACTGTGCTGACCTCCAGACTTTCTGTCTTCCAGCAGGTCTTGCTCCTTGGCTGCCTTCGTGCTCTCGGAAGGCGTCCGCGGAGGTTCAGCGGCGTGGCTGGACCCTGCGGGTGCTCCCCGGTACTGATCACTAAGGCCTGGGCTCTCATCTTCTGAGTCAGAGTCATGTTTCTCTTGGTACTTTATTTCTTCTGATCTGCTCATGTCCATGTATTTGTAAGCTTCTACTTTCATGGGATCTGCTAAGGTTTTGTCAACTTCCGCAGACTCTGCAGGAGTCATCTCTATTCCCGAGTCTGAGCTAAACAAGCCACGGGACTCAAACCCAGTCACATCTTGAACAGGATGCCCCAGAGTGTTAAACCCCTCCGTGCTGCCTGAACAGGGAATGGGGGTGTTTTCCTGCTGATAGATGCCCGTGAAATAGGTGGAGTCCCGTGGGGTGGTGTAGTGGACGTCGGAGATCAGAGAGGTGTAGAAGGAGTTGTCCCCTCCGTTGGCAGTGGAGCCATAGTCAAAGAGATGTGACGAGCCTGTGACACCTGAAGCAGACACAAAAATACGAGGCACAGTGAGAGACAAATGCCTGCATGCATCAAGCTTTCTGAAAAGCCACACTCACTCCCTGCTGATTTTAGATTTGGTTTGTGAACCAGACCTGACCTTGCAAGCAGCTCTTGGCGACTGTCTCTTTCTATACCTTTGGGCAACAAAGTGGCACATCTGTCACACGAGGCTTCCAGCTGCTGGTCTATCTTTAAATAGCTATAAGGATCCTGATAGCAACTAAGCATTCCTGGCCAATGTTTGCCCAGCCTGTGAATAAAAACTTTCTGTGATTGCAACCTCACAACATCCCTCACAATCCAACCCAGGGGCTCAGCATCCAATATCCTTAAAAGAAGTCTAATGTCCAGTACAAAACCTTTTTTTTTTTTTAATGCATAGAATTAGAGAAGTTTTATACAAAGGAAATTTTAATTAAGTAAAAAATTCTGCTGAACAGAAATTGAGAGGGAAATTTGGCAAGAAGATTTAGATCACATTTTCTCTTAAGAGTAGCCACTCTAAGTTTGTGAAACACCAAGGCAGAAACTAAACATTCTCATTTAGTGATTTCCACACATTCAGAAAGCTGTAGCCTGTGTGCATCATCTAGAAACCATGCTGGCACGAAGCTGGTTAAACCCATGCATCATTTTCATACGCTGCCTCTAATTCCCTCTGCCACGCTCTCAGTTCCTGGGGATGATGCTAATTAAATTAGAAACAGCGGCCACTCTCTCTCGGCAGCGTTAATACAAAGCACAGCTCAACGACGAGAACAGCGAGATCCCCCGTGAGGGAGGTGGGACACACGGATTTCTATAGGGGCCGAGGGAATGGGATGAGGAGGAACAAAGCCAATGTCTGTAGGAGCTGGTGGCCATGGGAGGGCGTAGCCTGTTAACCCCTCGTGTGCTGAAGCATCTCAGGATCCGGCTGGCTTTCTCTGACCTCTGCTTATCACCTGCGAGGGATGCGGGGTTCCCGACCTGCTCCACGCGTGCCTGGGCTACCACACACGGAGCAGGCTTCACTGTAATACAAAAGAGACATCGCTGCAGCTGCAAAGCCAGAAGCTGGGAAATGTCAGTGCAAAAGCCCCCGAGCTACTTGCATTTGAGTATTTCCTTTCTCCTTGCACACAGAGAATGATACCACCTCTAAACACCATCACAACTGCTTTTCCCCACAGCCCTCCCTGCATCAGGCGTGTGCAGCTCATTGAGCGAGCCCTGAAGCACTATTTCCCACCCTGTAATACTTCAGTGTTGTAGCTGAAGGCTTTATTTTACCGCACAGCCTCAGTGGATTTGACACATATACACACACCCCAAGCCCTGCACAAAGGCAATAATTTCCCTCATCGTATTTTTGCATTGTTCAGTGTTGTGATGTCTTGCAAGCAACTTCTTTTCCCCGGATCGCCTCTAGGGTGGGAACAACATGCCCCTCCTCTTACAAGGGGAAACCTCTTAGCACAGGGGGAAAGCAACCCAAAAGTGCCTCTCCTTGCTTTTCAGCCTCCCTGTGCTACCTGCTCCTGTCCCCGTCCTCCCTGGCTTTGGGCACTGCTGCTCCCCACCAATCCTCCCTACTAATTTGCTCCTGCACACACGATGCTGGCAGCAGCTCCATCCCCACAGCCAGAGATTTGTAGAAGCCTTTGCCACAGGAGAGCACAGAGCAAGGTGTGCTGCAGTCAGCAGGTGGAAAATCATCCATTTCCAATCCTTTCCAGCCTTCAGCCGGGTGTTCTCGCTGCTGTGTAGCACTGCATTGAACTTTTCATAGAAACATTTGTCATCAAGGCAAGCTCTTGCCTCAGAGTGGTGAGGGTCACTGTGGAGATTTTTCCTACAAATGTGAACTTGTGGCTTATTTCCCCCTCTCTCTCTATGTAACTTTACATTTACCTGCTCTAAACTTCACTTTCTATTTTCCTGCCAGCTCACCCAGGGCTGCAAGATGCTTTTGTAACTTGCTGCAGGCAGCTCCCACCCTCACTGCTCCGAATAACTCAGTCCCAACAGCAAAGCTACGTGAGAATGAAGCCTAAGTGGAAAACCACAGTGAAACTAAAGCAGAAGGAGGGATAAACTGGGCTGCCCAGCACCCAGGTTCTACCTGAGGTCAGCCACTGCCTTGCAAGGACAGCTCACACCGAGAACACATTTCTAAATGAGCAGTAAGCAAAAAGGGAAAGGTTCTAGTCCTTGCAAATGCTCTTCTTGCTGAACTCGCCTTTTTGAAAATTATCCATAAGCAGGCTTGGGTTTTCACAAATGTGTTGGTTAGCTGGAATTATCTGATGCATTGTTTATGCCAACATATTTCAGGCTGTGAATTGCTGACTACAGGCCATTCATGCCTGTTGCTGCCAGTATCTGCTGTTTGTAATTTACTGTTTGTGCTGGGTGAGTGGCTGTCTAAATCACGGGGTTTCAGGGCTGCTCTTTCATTAAATGCTTCCTCAGTGCCTCCTGGACCTGATCCAAAGCCCACTGAATCCACTAGAAAAGTCCCACTGATTCTGAGAGGCTGTGGACCAGCTCAAGATGGCTGTGGAATACCTTCTGCTCATGAGGAATACACTGTCACAACACCATCAGTGGGCAAAAATCCATTCCTACAAACATCCTACTACTGCTAGGAGAGAGGGAGCACAAACAGAGTCAAAGGAGATTGAAGCCGCTGCCAAACCAATATTCACAGATGCTGTTCATAGCTTTCATTTGTACTTTGTCCACAGGACATGGGAGCCAGATGCACAAGCATTTGCAGCTCTTAGCAATGCTGATCAATAGAGCAGTGAAAGGGTTTCTAATGCATTTGTGTCAGGTGCTTCATAGCAGGAGTTATAGTGAGCCAGGGCAGCTCACAGGAGAGCCATGGTGATAAAGAGATGCTGGGAAAATACCATCCTGTTCTTTAGGTTATTCCTCAGAAGAAAGAAAAATAACCCTGAAACAGACATCGAGACAAACATCACATTTTCAAATAGCACAAACCTGGTACTGTAGCAGATGTTAAAGCAAGAGCTGATTTAGAATGGAATCACTGTCAGTCATAAACCCTTTTCTTTTCCCCCTGTAGCAGTTTTGCAAATAAAAATGAAAACAGAAAATGCATTTCCTGCTGGGGTTGAGGAGGAGAGAGAGTTACAGGGTATGTGAGCACATTTGAGCAAGGGGAGGGTTCACATTAGCAGGACATATGAGGATCCCAACTCTCAAGGCGACAGCAGAGTCAAAAGCACTGAAGACAGCTGAAATTGCCTAATTAATAGGATTTAATGTAACTCCCTATTTCCACTGGGAATGATTTAAAGCCATTGCTAAAACTGCCTCTCATTTGGGAAGTGTGAATCTATCAGCTATTAGGCTGGCTGTTAAAGACATGGAAACTGATAATAGCTGAGCAGATTTTTGCTGAAGAATGGTGTATTCAGAGCTTGGTCATTAAGCAATGCCCTCTCTGACTTTAAGTTTATTTGGTTCAATATCCGTGGGAAGGAGAAGCCTTGAATAGCACTGGTAACAGATGACAGTATCAGGTCTGAATTTACCCTTGTTACAAAGGTTGGGGTTTTTTTAGTCTGGATTTCACTCAAAACTACCCAAAAACCTGCCTGCCAATTCAGGTGAAGGAAAGCTATTCATTTCCTGAGAGCAGCAGTTGTGCTTTCTCGTAACACGAGCCCTCGGGAAATAATTTCACTTCCTGCGACCAGCTAAGAAGTAATGGGTCTGATTCAATCACTCCAGCCCAGCTGAGATGCTCAGCAAGTTACATGTGTTATCATCAACTGCAAAGGGAAAAAAATATTGGAAAATGACTGTTTTGTTTGCTCAGAATAAGTGAATGCTCCAGAAACCCTCTCCTATGGAACTGGATTTAGAGCTATTTAGCAATTGAGACAGGAAATAATTTAGAAATCATTGGTTCCATGCAGAGTAGCTCTTAATTTAAGAAAGGCAGCTGAAGACCAATTTGGATCAAGGCAAGCTGCACTGCTGCAGCACACTGGAAGAGGGAACAAAAAGTTAGCTGAGGACCACTGACTAGAAAAAGAGCTGATTTAAATAAAACTGATTCTTTTTTTTCCCACAACTAGAGTATTCTTGGCCTCATTAAAATTGATCACTTCAGAATATTGTGCTCAACTTCCAATAAAATACCCTTATTTCATATTAACCTGTCAAGCTTCACGTGCAGCTCTGGTGATCTTCACTGGCACAGACAGACTAATAATTTGAGGGACCTGCTCTAGTGGAAGGTATCCCTGACCATGGCAGGAGATTTGGAACAAGATGATCTTTAAGGTCCCTTTCAACTCAAACCATTCCATGATTCTGTGACATGAAATTTCAGTTCCCCAGAGCAGCTGGCAGCCCCTCAGAGCGAGGTTCCGTATTTATTGCGCGTCACTGATTTGGTCAAAACTATTAATTTTTCAGAGGAAGAGAGGGGAGAACTAATCTTTAATTAGGTGGAGCAGTTTTTACAGCCTGAAGCTGTGCAGAGAAGAGAAAATCTCTTTGGTTGCAACTGGAGGAATCAAGGTTTCAGCGACCTTTACAGACAAAAGCAGAATAGCGGGAGCAAGCAGTTTCCAGCAAATTCCTGTAAGTCTTTTAAATAGTTGGCTCTGACTTTTTGCTTTGGATATTGAGCTTCAGGAGTCATTACTGGCTGTCCCAGCACTGCAGAGCTGTGAGGTCCCTGAAGCAGGGTCTTCCCAGCTCTCTCCCACGGCAACAAGGTCCAGCTTGTCCCATTTGGACATTCACTGACCTGAGGTAATTCATCAATTAGAGATGATAACAAAGGGACTACTCTTGTTTGACTGGCCTCAAGTGATGCTAGAGGGTCTCTCAGGCCACAGGTCACTCCCAGTACCTCAGCCCTTCAGGTGTCACCCAGAGATTTTAGATAAAGAGGCCAAAGCTAAGGGATGAGCGTTTTCCAGAACAGCAACTCCGCTCTGATCCAAGACCCTCAAAGCCACCTCAGATTTCAGGGATATGCAGCAACTTCCTTCCAGTACTGAGACAAAAGCCTGGCTCTTAAAATTATATCCTATATTTTCTTAAAGGCTTAAGGAGGTAGCGTGGCACTTTGCCAAGCTTTTTATTTTATAATTACTCTCTTGCCTTGAAAGGCTGATTTCATAGCAAGGCTGTGGGAGCCACCACGGCATTCCATGGCACCTGACAGTGGTGCAGGAGAGTCCCATTGCCCAGGAGTTGCCATCACCTAAACATCTGTATCTGGAGATCAAACCCCAGCTGAAGGCCCTCTCTGTTTCCCAGTCCTACATCAGTAGTTTACTTTCCAGCCTCTCCCTCATTTTTATCACTCAGCCACAACCATTAGGAAAGTGTATCTTCCTGCTTTCTTCCAAATGCACAACAAAAGTAGCTATTAAACAGACCTGCCTTTTTTTCCTGTACCAAATTTACAATTTTGTCATCAGCCACTAGTAAAAAGCCTTTGCTTGACCTTGGCTTCTTATTCCTCTTACACTTAAAAAAGGAGGGAAAAAAAGGGAAAGAATTTCTCCTATTTTTTGATCCTGACACATGATGTCTCATTTTTTCCTTTTTTAGTTCCCCAACTCAGTTACCTTCCCTTTTAAAACTCACAGTATCTTACTGTATTCTCATCTGTATCCATACACATCTTTATGCAGATGTTCAGTGTTACATCACTTTTCCACACCTCTTTACCCTACCCAGACAGACCAGCAGTCCCAAGTCTGTCTCCAAATTCAAAGCACACCGTTTTCTTGGATCCAGACCAAGCTGTTTTTTCCTCTCTGCTTGATTTCAAATTCAACCCAAACCTCAGGAAAGCTCCAGATTTCCAAATGTCCTTGAATAGTACCTTCCTGGCAGTGACAAGGGCAGCTTGCACGAGTGGCAGAGGCATTGCTCAACCCCAACCCAAGTCACACGATGCTTCAAAATAGTCTGGCCACCCTCAGGGATATTTGAGTGTACCACTTGGGAGTCATGCTCTCAATTCTGCCAGATCTTTCAGAGTGAATTTCCTAACCCCAAACACTTCAATATCCAAACAAAACTCAAGAGTACTTTAGCAGTTGGGCATCAACTCGAGTAGAGCTCAAAACCCCCACAGCTGAGAACTCTCACGCCAAGCAGAGGCATCGCTGTGCTGTGGATAACACCCCTGGATCAGCTCCCAATGTCCCCTGGATTAGCCTTTCTCGATGGCCAGAGCCAGCTGTCAGCCCCGAGCTATCCCACACCCAGATGCTCTAGGCTGGGCAGAGAAAGCTCCCTGCAGGAGAGCTGCAAAGGGGCGTGCATCCCTGGAAGCAGCGCCGGCTATTCCCAGCTGCCAGGAGATGGTGCTCTTTGTTTTAGCTCAGGATTCCCAAACCCGCTTTACAGGTTAGCAACTTCCTTTCCTCCAGAACTCTCACAATCCTGTCTGCAACAAAGATATATCTCCACAAATCGCACGGGCAGACATGAACGGCCACACCCCGAGAGTCCTTTGGGGATTCATTTGCACAATACAGGAAAAACGGATGTATCAGAAGCATACACGATCCTACTCTATTATTCCTCCCCCCTGGTTCTCTGCATGGTCCTGACTGTGTTGGGGAAACACAGAGCAGCAAGAAGGCTGCTTCCCGCTGTCTCCAGCAGCTGGCAGTCTGTGCCTCAGCTCCTGGGGCCAGGAGTGAGTCAGTGCCTCAGCTGTGCAAGTTATTCATCCTTCCCCTCCAGATCCCACAGCAACCAGAGGAAACATCGCCACAGCAGGTGCTGTCTCCTGCACAGGTAGGAGGGCAAAAGGACAGTGTGGAGAAAACAGGCTTAATCCTATTGACACTCTGATTACTCCATTGATTTCACCAGAGTGGCTTCTGATTCATTCCCCCCTAAGATGGAAGCGAGTCCTCAATTCAAACAAGGTAATGATAAGCTTTGGTGCATGTAAAACCTCTCCTCCAGGTCATTTTTGCAGAGGATACGAGTTACTACAGCCTCCCAGTTGGAGTTTCATCACTTTTCCACAGCTTCAGCTGTCTATTGTGAACAGGCATTGCAGCTTCCAGATCCAGGGATACCCAATCTCAGTCCTCCACATGATAAATATATGGGGGAATGGGGGTCAGCTGGGATCCCAGCCCCAAAAACCTTGGCTGCTGAGGATCAGCAACCTTTATCAACTCCCCACCTTCCTGTAAGCACAGAGGCTGGAGCAGGGGACAAATCCCTTTCAGGATCCAGCCCTTGGAGGCCCTCACACTTTTGACAGCCTCAGTTTGCCTGGCTGAGAAACTCCCCTCAGCAGCTGGTGGCAGGTCACCATCACGTTATGGTTCTCCCCAAGGCCCTGCCTGGGGGCCTTTCCTGCTGCCCCAGCCAGCTCCTGGTTTCTTCCAACACCTGGGCAGGCAGGGATCAGGTCCTGGCTCTGCTGTGGAGTGCTACAGCCCCATTTATGGGATGGATGTGTAGGAAACACCGCTGAGCTTTTACTAAGATTAAGACAGTCCACTCCATCCCAGCAGGATATTAACAGCATCTTTTTTTTGGCCACAGATTCTACATCACAGCAGCCACTGTCTCCCTGTTGAAAAGATACCAGGGTCCACCTTTTTGCTGCTGCTGAGTAGCTGCTGTGGGTGTCGTGGTGCACCCCAGACCAAGCCAAGTCAAACAGGGGAGCAGAGCTTGGTTTGGTGATGTTGAATATCCTCAGCTGCCATGGACATCCACAGAGCTCACAGCATCTGGCAGGGGATGCTGAGCAGGTGCCCCAAAGCCAACCATCAGCATGCAAAGTGAACCCATCATAAATGATTCAGCACTTCCCACCCCCATGTGACCTCGGGGCTTTCTGCTTCAATAAATGGTCTCAGAGAGCTCCAGTCTGACCTGGCAGGAAAACCCTGGCATAAGGTCTGTGACAGCCCTCCACAATACTCTGGACAGCATGAAAAATCCAGAGCATTTTAAAAGGAACCCCTAGAAAGCACAAGAATGATTTGAAATGTGCATGACATTGCAAATGCTGCTAAATATGCAGCATTATTAAAATATATAAATATATAAATATATATATAAAAAATTTAGTGAGTTAGCAAAAATCTAGTTGAGGTAAAAAAGGTTTTCACTCCAGTGATAGTAACATGACTGGTTGATAGGTTTCAATGACACCAAGATGGTACCCAAAATACCATCAAATGCAATTTCCTAAGGATAATTAAAGCCCACTTATCTTTATTATAAGATTAATTCTTTCTTATTTCACGGTAGTCACATTTTCCCTGGAATGATAAAACTTCACTGAGCCCCACGACAAAAATACTCCAGGCACTAAGTGAATTAGCACCTAAATCATGTTTTTCCATTACCTGAAATGGGACTCAACTCCCTGTAGAGCAATAGACTCCAAAGTATCTCACAAAATCTGGATGTGTTTGGCTAAGTCTCATTCATCTTTTAAGTTTTAAAATACCTAAATCCCATTTCCAACATGATTCAGGAGCTTCAGCTGCTCACTGTTCCTACCCCTAGAGCAGACCAGGTTGTCCTCCAATCTCCCCTGCAGAACCACCTTCTCTCCTGGCCAGATTTCACCCCTGGAATGTCCTGTCCCAGGCACCTCCAGCCCATCCAGCCCCACCTTTGCTGGGTCCCAGTTCCTTGTGAATTCAGCTTTTCATGTTTGCTCCAAATCAATCCCCAGCCACGGAGCTACAGATTCCAACTCAGCCTGGAAAAGGGAGAGATGCCAACACCAGGTGCTTTTGATACTGAGATAAACCTGGGGCAGAAATCGCTGCCCTGCAGCCCCAGACTCTTCCCCAGGGAGGGATAACCCAGTATTGGAGAAGAGCTTTGCTGAAATACAAGTTTTTTAGTAAGAATCTGATGCACATCTGGAGGGACTGCTGAGTTCTCTCTATGCCGCTAATACCTGACCATGTCTCATGGAAATCCAGCTATTAAAAAATGAGAGAAAAAGCAAAAAGGGTTGTCTTGCACTTGGGGCCTGGCTCCCCATCCCCCAAGGCTGAAGCCACTCCAGCAGCATGAATCTTCCAGGGAGACAGAGCAACAATTGCAAAGAAGTTCAGCTGAACTCACTGAGGGCTCTCGAGAGGAAAATTAATTTTGTGACAATGCCTAACACCTACAGTGATGTGTCAGGCACAGTAATTCAGGGAGAAAACCAGCTGTCAGGCACTGCAGGCCAGGGTAAATCAGGAGTGACTCCACCAAAGGCACAAGAGTTACACCTGCATAAAACTGTCACCAGGCAAGGAAGTACGAGGCCCTGGGAGCCAACAAATAGAGTCTGAAGACAAGGCATTACTGGCCATAAATCAGGATCAAATCTAATGCCCAGGGGACAGCAGGGAAATCTAGGTTAGAGAGGACACAGCAGTGCCAGGCTGACACAGGCAGACACAGAAAAACATCAAAAATCAGCATCAAGCTCTCTTTCCACCCAAGCTTTTCCCACCTCAACATGAGAGAAAGGCCAGAGGGCCAAGTGGACTGAGCCCTGGTGTCTACCTTTACTGGCAGCAACAGAAACATTAGGACAAAAGACCCTGTAGAGCATTGAGTAGGATCCAGAACATAAAATATCAGAAAATATTTAAAGAAAAAAAGAGAAATGTGGAGGTTCTGCAGAGTCAGGTGAAGCAGCAGACTCTGATCCAAGTGCTAATGAGGTTTCCTTGCACATTAAGAGATTTCTTTCTGTTTCTAGAAGGCGGTGCCTTGTAGAATGCATCTGAAAGTCAATCAAAAAGTTTTCGAAAGTATATTAAAAGTTAAACCTCTCAAAGTAGTGCAGAATTTGGGGCAGAGCCACTGCAGTCATAAATCAGCACCAACCTGCTGGCTGCAGCTTCTGCTTGAGGAGGATCAGGCCATGTGTGCTATAACTGATGCTAGAAATGTCCTTGCCTTCAAGGTCTCTCCTTTCTGTACCTGCCCCTGCGTCTCTTCTCCTGTGACAGATGAGTTCACTCCAAGCAGAGACAGGAAAATCCTCCCCAGACACCTCACTCCCCTGGAGGACATTTTTTAGACCTATCCCACCCTTCACTCTATGTTAGTGAAGAACCAGTACAACCACAAGCCCTTTCCTCTCTTTGCTGTGTGTACGTGACACCAAAACCACTCACCCACCCAGGAGAGCAGCCAGAAAGTTTCTAATCTGTGGTCTGAGTTGAGGCATAATTAAGATTTCAAGGAACACAGGTTAGTTTGACTGCCCCCCTCCCTGAGAGCCCAGGAGATGCTCCTGCTCCTTCTTCACTTCCTCGCAGGCGGACCCAGCTCCCCACAGCCGAGGCTGGTGGCTAAATCCCAGCCTTCTGCAGAGTGAACAACAGCAGAGCCTGCACTCCTGAAAGCTTTTGAGGCCGTGGCAGAGCAACCTCGATTCAAAGCAACCATTTGCTGGAAGTGCTGTGTGTTATTAAAGCAGGAGGAGGGCAGCAGCTCCACGGCAGCGCCAGGACCAACCTCCCCGTCAGGAGCTTCTCCCGGCGCTCAGCGGCACAGCCGGGGTTTGGCCCCACGAGGGGAAAGCTGGGGATAATTACACAGCTCCTGGTACCTCGTGCAGCTTTCCCAGAGTGCAGGAGAAGGGTCAGGTGTCTGTGGAAGCTGCAGGGAAAGGCAGGAGCAGAGAGCTCTCCTGTTGCTCTGCCTGTCCTCCCCATCCGTGTGCCGACAGCGCTGCTGCCCCACCCACACCTACTGTGAGATTTCTAGGAAAAGCTGCAAGGAAAACTTAGATTTTCGATCACAGGGAGGTCTGTTTTCCTCCAAAGGATGTCCCTTGCCCCACTGGAACACTCAAGACTCCCAACCTGATGCCACCCTGGCCTTAGAGGAGGCAGAAGGCACTGAAGGGGTTTCTTACTCAGCCCAGGAAGGTTTCAGATCCTGAACAAATGAACATTTTTGAGAGTAGTTGCAGAAGTAACTCTCAGATGCAATCAGTGGAGGTGCTCCTGCTTGAAGAGACAGGTAAATACACGACCTCCAGAACAGCTCTCCTGCTTCAGGCTCTAGCACGAGCTACTTTTGGAAGACAGCTACACAACAGCCAGAATTGCATCTGTGATGACCAACAAGGACCTTTCCATCCCAGCAGATACACCAGATACAGCACTTCAGCCGAGGAGAGAGCAGCTTCTAGAACAAGTTCTGGACAGGACATCTCTGCAGATATTGCTGATTCACCCACAGGTTTGTGCCACAATGATAAAAATGTCCAGAGAGAGTATGAAAATATGGCAAGCAGTTTTTTTCTGAGCTGTTTTCAAAGAGATAGGAGATCCAGAAAACTTCAGGGCAAGTGAAGCAGTTTGTCTTCTGGGAAAAGCCCATTTTTAGACTCTACCACTGTCAGTGAGCCAGAGGGCATTTGGAAAAGCATCACTACCAGCTAAGCTTTAGAATCATAGGATGGGTTGGGTTGGAAGAGACCTTATAGATCATCCAGTTCTAAACCCCTGCCAAGGGCAGGGACACCTCCCACTAGGCCAGGTTGCTCCATGCCCCATCCAAGCCGCCCTGGACACTGGCAGGGATGGGGCAGCCACAGCTTCTGTGGGCAGCGTGGGCCAGGGCCTCACCAGCCTCAGAGCCAAGAAGTTCTTCCACATCTCCAATCTAACTTCACCCTCTGTCAGCTTGAAGCCATTCCCCCAGGTGCTGTCCCTCCAGGCCCTTGTAAACAGCCCCTCTCCTGCTCTCCTGTAGCCCTTTTAGGTACTGAAGAGCTTCAATTAGGTCACCTCAGAGCTGTCTCTTCCCCAGGCTGAACACCCCCAGCCCTCTCAGCCCTCCAGAGCAGAGCAACTCCAACTCTTGGAGCATCTTGGTGGCCTCCTCTGGACTCACTCCAAGAGTTCAATGTCCTTCCTGTGCTGAGGACTCCACAGCTGGATGCAGTTTTCCAGGTGGGATCTCACCAGAGCGGAGCAGAGGGGCAGAATCCCCTCCCTCAACCCGGTGCCCACACTGATTTTGATGCAGCCCAGGGCACAGCTGACTTTTTGTGCTGCCAGCACTCATTGCTCAGTCATGTCCAGCCTCTGGCTTGTGCTTAAAAAAAAAAAAATTAAAATTAAGTCTAATAGCCTTCTTGGCTAGAATATTGGCTTTAGGAAGCAAAGGAAAAATACTGAGTGTGGGAAACTTCATTTTCTCCCGTAATTTTGACATTTGGTTCTCTCTGGTAATCAACTCATAACATACACACAGGGTATCAGCCAGATGGATAAAGTGATAACAGGGGAATTTAGACACTAACATGTCCTGGAGTGAGGTTTTACATGCAGAATCAGATACTGGTAATCATTCATTGCATTAAAGACCTCAGCCAGGGTGCTGTAAATGCATCAGTGGATAACTCTGTGCACACGGATGAAGCGGATTCCCCTTGGGAGTGAGAGTGTGAGTGCAGTGCTGCAGCCTGAGCACGACTGAACACCCAGCAGGGCACTAAAGGAGGCCAGAGCCAGCCCAGGGACAGAAATAAAATAAATAAGAGCTCATAGACTAACTCTGCAATGTGAAACAGAAAGTCCCTGACAGGGATGGACAGGGCAGGGAGAAGAGACTCCCATTATTTGTCTGTACCTTGTCCTTTAGCACAGAAAACCCAGGAGCTGGGCATTTCTGTGGTTTGTTTTCCCTGCTCAGAACAAGAACAGAAAGATGCAGAGAAGCTACACAAGATGCTGATGGCACAAGCACTGGAGGGCAGGACACCTGGGACCAGTCTGGAGGAGGGAATAACAGATAAATTTATAGTGTACAGCAGGGAGAAGGGAGGGAGAGAACAGGATCACAGTCTATAAATACTCTCAAGGTGCAAGTGAAGAGAGGGAATTAGTCACAGTCTTAGAGGATGGGAGAAAAAGTGGCTTGAAGTTAAGATGTAAAATTAGGCTGCATGTCAAGGTATAGTTCTTGGAGGAAAAGGGCAGAGGAGTGGAACAGGGAGCACAGGGGTGCCACCATCTCCCCATTACAACACATCTGGGTGAAGAAATGAATTCCAGTTCTGCCCTTTGACAGGGTTCCAGATGTCTTTTTCTGGCACCACCATGAACAGCCCAATTTTGCCTCTTGTAAATCAGTGCTGCAGATGAAAACTGGGCAAATAAGAGACTCTTCAGTTTGGCAAGAGAGAAAATTAAAGGGAAGTAATTCTGCTTGGAACTGAGCTGTAACAGTTTTTTTTTTTTTCCTAACGATTTTTTTTAACATGAAACAAAAACAAACCAATATGAATCATTCTAGGTCAAATCAATTTAATTTGACCTGAAGCTAAATGTCAGATCTGGTTTACAGCAAACTTCTGATACCAAAAGGGAACCTCTGTGCACCAGGGTCCCTCATGGCAGCATGTGCAAACTGGTGCATAAGGGGCACTCTGGAGGGTGTCCTTAATTTTCACTATCTCACCCCAGCTGCACCTAACAGGGTCCAGCTCCCTTCAGAGAAGCATCTTTTATCTTCTACCCTAACTTCTCCCCAAGTCCAATCACTCCAGCACAGAACCCACGTGACCAAAGTCCTAAATCATGCTCAGACTCATCTTAGCTCCCAGCATTTTGGATTTGAGCCCACGAAATTATTCACCACATCATATAGTTGCTATAGCAACATCCTATTGAGTATTAATATAAATTGCAGTTCCAAAACCCCATCTATTGGAAGGAGCTGTGCAGCAGAGACATCTTTGCCTGAGTGGGTTTCCATTCTCCATCTCTCCCAACACCAGTTGATCCAAGCAGTGGATTAACCATGTCCTGTCTTCCCTCGGTGCTATCAATTGGGGCACTGAGCTGTGGAGGGCAAAAAGCAAAAGCAACCCCACTTCCAAAGGCCCAGCTTGTCCAAAGCTGCCTCTTCACAGCAAAGTTTCCAGAGGTGAACAAAATATGCTTCAGTTTAAATGCAGGCAATGAGTATTTTTGGTAGCCCAAGCAAACACATTAAAGCTCAGACCTTTTCCCCTCCTTTTTTCACAAGAATTCAGAGTATGACCCCTCAGAGGTTTAATTTTTCAGTAGAACTTTCTGAACACTTCCTTTTCACTAAGAAGAACAATAAACACTTTTTTTTCTGATGTTGAATGTTAGAACAGAGCACATTCCCTAGCACACATGAAATTGAGTTAGTACAGAGCTGAGGATGGACAGAGGGCATTGGATGGAGGCAGAACGAGGCTGCCCATGCTCTAAAACAGAAGTAACTACATCCTTCCATGAAATCCCTCTTCCAAGAGGAAAACTGGCTTTCAGAAGTTAAAGACAGCTAATTCATTAGAGAATGGCTTTCTACAATAAGTTAGGGATCTCAAGAAGTTTTAAATAGCATTTGATGCTTTCTTATCCAAAAGCCACATGGCCCAGGCTCTTTCCTTACAGCCCATGAGCCCCATGGGTGGATGCTCCCATCAGCCATGGGGTTGTAACACAAAAAGAGCTGCTGAGGCCCACACGGCTCCCAGATCGACCTGAAATATCCCAAAGACAACCACCAACATTTTTTCTCCTTTAAAAACTGGAAATGGAAGAGATGAGGGAAGTTGAGGATGGGAGACAGCATGAGGAGCATTTCCAGCAGGCTATTTATACCCTCTCTGGCTCAAATCCACTTACCCTGAAGCCATTTAACACTGTTTCGTGGTGTGAAAGGGCCTTCATGTGGATAAACATTCAGGTCTGTCACTGTAAGACACTCACAACATATGGGCAGACTCTTCATTTCTAACGTTTTCATTGAATACATCAGATACAGGCTTAAGGATTTTATGCCTGATTCTGACCAAGATGACAAGTGTAATCAGCCATTTCAGTGAGATATTTCTGCCTGCACATCCAGGATGCAATGAAACACCTCCCTTTGGCTGCCATCCCTGTTCCTGAGCCAAAGGCTGTGCTGGTGACCCAGGTCAGGGGTGTCTTTGGGGATCGAGAGTCCTCAGAGTGAAAAGGATGAGGAGACAAGAGGGAGAACAGGGAGCACTGGCTAAGAACAGGGAAAAGTATTGCGAAAGAAGAAAAAGATGAGGTGTGGAGGAGCAGGATGGAAAGCAGAAGCAGGGAAGGACACTGATGGGAAGGGAGAGAAATAGGCAGAGCAGAGTGAGAGTTAAATGAAAAAAAGAATGATGCAGGAGAATTAAAACAAAGCCGTGGGAACAAAGGACAAAGAAAGGTAGAGAAGAAAGCAGAGACTGGAGTATGAAATGGGTGAGAAAAGAAATTTGAGAAGCTCTAGGATAGACACACATACCTGTCCATTTGTAGACTCTGAAGGTTACTACATTTGTTCTTCCCTCATTCATATTTACCCAACATGCAGTTCTGGGCCGCTATTTTTAACCATGCACAAAAAACACACAGGGAGCTTTTCTCACTTCCATTTTGGAGGAAGGGCCAGGCACTTCCCAGGCACAAGGCAGATCTCTTTTTAGAATAAATTCAGAAAGACTACCAGAACAAACCCAGCGCCTATGAATAAATAACGCTGTTCCCGTGGAGGAGGCTGTGGCAAGGAGCTATTCTCAGACGCGCACACAGCCCCGAAGAGGAGGATGCTTGGGAGTGAATGAGGAGGTGGTGGCCTCCCTGTATGGAATTTTACCTGCCTCCTCAGGCATTTTACCTGTCTTCCTGTAGGAGAAGGAGCTTTTCCAGTCTGGAGCAGCCAAGAGCGTGAGGAACAACATGTGCACAAATGCAGAGGAACATGGTGAACACGTGAACCGCTGTGCAGGTCCTGCTGCCTGCGCCAAGGCAGCAGCTCCTTGCACCTCGGCCATGTCATGCTGGATGAGAGCACAAAACAGGTTCAGGAGCACCAGCCTGATGCTATTTCTGCTCCACATCAGGTGTGGGGACCTTGGCTGGAGCAGACGTGCTGCTGGAGGGAGCAGGGAGGCAGGAGGGATGCTCTGTGCATCTTCATCAGCAGGGCTGGATATTGCTGCAGTGGGAAACACTGGGCAGGCAGGGGATTAGCTTAAGGCAGAAATGTGCTGATTTAAGGCTGAACCTTCCCCCGGGGTCATCTCTGTGCTTGAATCAGTCAAATAAGCTGCTGTGTCCTGTTCCCTGCACATTACAGCTGCTCTGCTCCTCACTGTAAGCATCAGCTGGGAATGGTTTAACCAGTTACAGGAGGAAGAACCCAGAATTTGTAAAAACCACCCATCCTTTCTTGGGTAGGAGACCAAGGAAGACAGGGATTGAGTCTGAGGAAGCATCACCTCCTGCTTCTTCCCCTTAGGGCTGCTGGAGGCTGACTTAACCCTACCTCAAGGCTGCTCTAACTCCAGTTGGAGCCACTCCCGTGGCTCCACATGCAGTGGTAGCACATGGAGATGCACAAAGCCATTTCTACCCACCTTTCCCCACAGGACCCTCTCCTCCAGCCCCATGCCATTTGACCATAAGGTACACTTAGCCTTCTTTGAAAAGCATCTGTCCCTCTCCCTGGGAGGTGGCTGAGGACACCCATGAGCAGAGATGCAGGAGCTAAATACTGTTTGACAGGACTTTTTAATGTTCCTTCTCTTTGGCTGCTGGATTTTACTGACTAAATTGTGCAGCCTTATTCACCTGGAAGTTTATGAAGTAGGACATTGGTGAATTTTATAAGATGGCACTGGAGGCATCACTTTTATGAGAGGTAAAAACAAAAGACTTTGGTCCATCTGCAATTTGACTTTACTCAACTGCCTCTTAGAGCAGCTGGGCTGACAGAGATGCATCCTCCTGAGAGTCCAGACACTAAAAATATCAGTAATGTGCATCAGAGTCTGAGTGCCTGCACAATTTATCCTCATTAAATTGATGTGAAATTTGAAGATACAGATCCTTGCTTAAAAATTGGTATGTTTCCCAATTCTGGTCCGTTCCCAAAGTCTCTGGGATTGGAGCTCCATCAGGCCTGGCTGCAGCAGACATGGCTTTAATGAATTTAGCTGTTTGGGCTGTGTCCTGTGGCCAGAGGAATAGGCCAGAGATTCAGGGAGATGGCAGGAAGGTAAAGCTGGGTGGAAATACAGCAGCAGTGCTGAACCCCTGGCAGGGCTGTGGCTCAGCAGCAGAGGCTGTGAGGATGCAGAAGTGCTGATTGATGGTTGGAAGCATATTTTCCTGGTGAATTCAACTGCTAATGCACATGCAGAAGGTGGATAATGCACAGATGTCCTGATGGGAATCAGTCTCTCCCGTGATACTCCTCTGTCACCCCATCCAAAGCCATGAGAGGAGCAGGAACAAAGCCCCAGGAGGGTTTGAGATATGGGAGAGGTTGCAGAGTTTCAAATGCAGCTTTGATGCTACACTTAAAGAAGGAGATGGATATCTCAGATCCGAGGCTTGCTGCCAGCCTTGGAAATGGCTGAAAGTCCCTTCTGCTCATCAGCACTTCATCCCTCAAAAATAAACCCATTTCCTATCAGTCCTTGGCAGGAGATGCTGCAGGGAGGGAATGGCAGCCTGTTCAATGGGGCTAATGGAAGCAGGGAAATGCCTCCCAGATGTGCAAGGCAAGGGCTGGCACACAATAAGGTGATACACTCTGAGTTCCTGCCCTTCCCATCCCCTCAGTGTCTGGCATCTCCATGACTTTCTTCTCGACTGCATTTTTTGGCATCTTCAGACAAGACAAGGCCATCCTTTTTATCTCCAGGTATCTACCACACCTTTAAAACTTTTATAACCAAGCTGCTCCCCAGCACAGGCCCCTGCTGCTTTCCAACACATTTGAAGGACACTCCATGGGCAAAGGAACCAGTTTCCCACAAAATTTGAAGCTGTAAGTGGGGAACATTGGGATCACTAGGCAAAGCCATCCCCTTGCCCAATGACAAGCACTGTCACAAGGCCCTTTTCAGGACATCAACCTCTGTCTTGAAAAGCAATTTGGCTTTTGATTCCTTACACTCATTTGAAAATTGTTACACAACCTGTCTGATATTTAGGAGTCTCTTAAATTTCCAGCCCGAATTTATTCATCACCAACCTATGTCCATTAGTTATTCTGTCAGCATCAGCTCTTGCCCCTTGAAAATATTTATAGGAAGCAATCACTCCCTTGGAGCTCTCATTTTGCTAGACTGAACAAATTACTGCCACCACTCTCCTAAGGAAAGCTCTCCACCCTTGGACACTAAATCTCCTGGAGACTCTCGGATGCCTGGTGCTACACTTTAGAAAGTTTCTTTTATTTTTTGTCCTAAATTCTTCTTTAATGCTGTGTACTTTAAAGTCACTCTTTAACGATGTTTCTACACATGGAAATGCGTTTTAGTGCAGTGCAGGCTGCTCAGACAATTATTTCAGTTGGCTGGAGCAGCACGAAAATCCACTGATAGCAGTAGGGTGGCTTCTGAAGCATTATTCCCTCTGGTTCAACCATCATAATTTCTGCTCTGGTATCAGGAGAGGAGGAGAAACACTGATAAGGATCAGAAATGGTGCTGAAATGGGAAGCATACAGAACTTTCAGGAAGTAATCAGAGTTTCCCTGGCAAGCATGGCCAGCCAGTAAATGCCACATCAAAGAATCAAAACCAAACTGCTCCAAAACACATCCATAGGAAGGCACTTCCACGTGTGCACACACACCTACATGAATATCCCTTTCTCTCCCAAGCACAGGGATTAACTCTCAGCCTCTGAAATTACTGGAATCACATTTCAGGCTGACCACCATACTCAGTGCCTTTTCCAGTCCCTGCATCACTGTGCTTGGATTGGGAAGCTCTGTGCAAGTCAGCAGGCTCAACTGAATGTTAGCCAGAGTATCCTGGCCCATCTGTTGGAGATTAAGACCACAATGGAGCAGAGCATTAATAAATGATCTGCAATTCCTGCCCTCCTCCACTTTAAGACGTAGAGGGGAAAAAAATATTCCCAACACCCAAATGCACTTTTCAGCAACAAATAATGATTTGGCTGAGCATTAAGCACAAAAGAAAAAAGTTTAATGCAGAACCTGAGCACCATCCTGTCTCACGGGGCTTTTGCTTCAGCGTGAAGAATTGTGTATAGCTGAGTCTTTTTATTAGATTAATTCAATTCTTTGGCTGCTTAGACTGCTCCTGTATATCCTCTCTAAATTAAGTTTGGTTTTCTATACCTGCAGCTATGGTTATCCTGCGTATTTTCCTGTGTATTCCACTGTGAAAATCGTGATTAAGTTCATTTGTCATAAAACAAACATGATGCCACGAATGATAAATAAGCGGAGCGTGCTGCAGAGACTGGCAAGGCAGCTCGGCTTCCTCAGCGCCCGGGGAGCAGGGAGGGTTTCTGTGCCGCTCATGTCTGAGATTAGAAAGCTTCCTAATGAAGAAATCTGCCTAACAAGTGATGTCATTTCTGGCAAAGCCACGAGCTAATTTGCAGGGAAGGGCCCAGCGACCCCAGCATCACCTCCCCAGGCGTGTGGAGGAGAAGTTTTCTAGCTCTCAAGAAAGCAGGACATGGAGGGAAGGCAGCAGTGGGGGGCTGCCTGCCTTGCCCTGCCCCTCACACCCACATGCATGAGCTTCATACCCCCCAACACCTCCTCAGGGGTTGGGGGGGACATTCACCCCAAGGGGACACAGCCTCCTGTCGCCCTCACTGCATCCCTGGAGATCCCTGGAGTCCATCCACTGCTGCACACTCCCACACCCCTGCTCCCTTTAATCCCACTTCCAGAGGACAAAGGGGATCAATGCAACATTCACAGCCATATTTTGTGAAATACATCTCAAGATAAGCTATCATGGTAGGCAGTGTTTCACCAGCACCCACAACATGTCATTCACCTCCAGCTCCAAGCCAGGAGCAGCTGGCTGGGGAGCGCAGAACCATGACCAGGAAGCTGTGGGCTGTGTTTCTCACCATCTCTCACATCCCAAACGTCAGGAGTTTCCACAGCAGCCTGGCCCACATCCAGGAGAGTCACTTCAGCACCCTGATGAGATCCAGGGCACAGGAGACCAGAAATCAGGCCCTCAGCTCTGCTGGGCACCACAAGCTCCCTGTCTCCCTATCCCCATCTTCTGGGCGCTGTTTATTTTATCACCATCCCTGGATTTCTGCACTTCATGGAATTGAAGCCCATTTTCCCTATCAGGATTATTTAACTCAGGTTAAATGCCAGGCTCAGATCCCAGAAAGCTTTCAGTGTTTTGTGGCACCCCTGGCTGGAAGAGGAGGTGGATGTGTGCTGCAGTTCTTAGCCTGGGCTGCCCTGCTCTTGCTTCCAATCTTTCTGCTGGAGTTTCCCCCTCTGTTGACTTGATTTGCACCAACTTGCTTCCTTCTGCAGAGCCCACAGGTTCTTACTCAGACCTCTTAATTACATGTTTAACACAAAACAGAGGAATAGACAGAATACAAGCCCATGCTTTGCTAAGTCATAGCAAACAAAAAAAGCTGCAACTCACGAACTGTAAAGACATCTTCACTGTCTGTAATTCAATCCTACTCAGGCTCTTCCTTCTCCAGCTCCCAGCCCACCCAGAGAACTTTCTTGCTCTTAAGTTCTCTCTTCCTCTGCTATTTCTTCACCTAGCAAGCCTCAATGAAAACATGTTTTGCCATTTTCACTGCCCTCTTCCTCCAGAGGTCCCCAGGCTCTTTGACATCTTTTCCACTAACCTCATGCTCCAAGGCATCCACGGGTCCTTGTGTTGGAAACCACCTCTGGAGCTGGAGTCCTGCACAAAGCCCTAAACAAGTCCTAAACAAAAGGCCTGCAAAGGCAGCCAGCCAAATACTGACCTGCCCAATGCAGTAGCTGCACACCAGCCAAACACAGCAAACATAGTCACTGGGATGCAGACCCAGGAGAGTTGCCTCCAGAACAGAGGCAGCTTTTCTTCCTTCATGGGATAATGAACAAGACAGAGGTAAGAATCACCTGCAAAAATTCAGAGCAAATTTGTGACCTCTCCCTGTGGATTTTCACAGCACTCACTCCACTCAGCTGTAAGCTAAACCTTCCTCATTTACCTTATTTACAAGTACTACCACTGTGTTTGCTTAATTCCCCAGTCCCTTCTGTCTTCTGCGTTCCAGAGTGGATTCAATTTCAGCTTTCCCCATTCCCAAAAACCTCTTTGGCCAATTCTCCTCCTAACTCAGTTTAAAAAGCTTCACTTAGTGGTGGTTCAATACCTTCCCATTAATGCAGTATTTTCTCTTCCATGCATAATGAAGGCAAGATGCAAATATATCCTGCTTCCCTCTTCAAGAGCCTCATCTCCTCTTTCTAGAGCCCATCAGACATGTACTTTCTCACCTTTCTGACATGCTGATCAACAAGGTTGTCCCCTCTTCCCTTAATTGCTCTCATTACATTCTGTCTGCTGTGCTGGGAGGAACTGTAAATAAAAAACTGCTCACAATATCACCTGAGTCCCTATGATGCCATGATGCTTTTTTGCTTCTTATATATATATCCCCTCTATATCCTTTTTTGTATAACTTTTATGTATTCTTAAGGGCCTTTTAGCCCACATACTTCTAATTCTTCAGGTTTGATAACCAGCACAGACCCAATAGTCCATTAAGCCAGGAGACCAAACATCTCAGAAGCCTCAGGCACCGAGGGCTTCTCTGGAACACATTTTATAAACTGAGATAGGCCTGGCCAGGGGGGGAAAGTTCCTCGGGGAGGGGGGTTCACCCAGCCTCTCATTGGGGAATCTTTGATAGATCTGTTAATTGGTAAAGCCTATAATTTTGTACCCAAACTCTTGTGGGTGTGCATTTCACGGGTGCTCACGGGGGTGCATTTTGATGTGCATTCCAGCGTGCTCCACCTGGATGGGGTGCACCAAGGATCCTTAAATACCAGGGTAAAAATCCCTTTTCCCCTTCTAACCGTGTTTGGCTCTTGATTTTAAGACCAAGAAAAGGCATCACCTACTGTCCTGCAGAGCAGCCCATGAGTCCCCATGGCCTCTGCTCCCAGTGCAGACAGGCTGAGGATGTATTTTGTGCAGAACTACCTGACCAGCAAGTCTCTAACAAGGAAAGGCAAATGCCAAGGCTTGGGTGTGTCTGCAGGGGCTCAGCACAATATTTAGCTGATAATGGATGGTTCCCCATGAACCAAAACTTCTCTCCACATCCAGCTGCATGATCACAGCAAACTCAGTCTGGGTCTGCTACAAAGTGTATTTTTACCTGTAGAGGTTTTGGGAACGATATCCCAGTTTTGCAGCTATTCACGTATTTGAGACCTCACTGAAAACTCAGTAAAGCCAGTCTGAATTGTTTCTACTTACATAAAGCTTTCAGTCAGGTCACCTCCATCCCCTATAGGAACAAACCAGGGGAGGAATTAATAAGTTTCTACAGAACTTAGCCCAGAACTGGTATAGAGACGCATTCTAGCTACAAGACCCTTTGGGATGATCTGAACAGCACACAGGCAGACAGGAAGACTGTGCCAAGTGCTGGGGATTTTCCTATAGACATTATTAAACAAGGAGAGGAACTTCTCCTTGAGAGCAGAGGCTCACTGCTTTTTAAATTCCCTCTCAGGGCGACCTGCACTGAACCGATGCTGCAAATCCAAGTACAGAGTGGGAGCTCCCCGATCAGCCAATCATGGGGTTTGTCAGAGCAATTAAATTGGAAAATGCATTTTTAGGTGTCACCAAGTGACTGGAAACACTAGCAAGAAAGTTAAAAAAACCTCAAAAAACCCCAACAACCTTCTGCTCAGTGAGCAGACAGCAAAGCTCTCCATCAGGCTGCTCACAAACAGCTCAGGCACTGCACAGAGAGTGGAATTTCACAGCTCTGCACGGCAGTGCTGCAGGTTTGTATCCCCTTTTCCTAAGCCATGGAGCACTGCAGGCGTGGCAGAGCAGGGACAGTCTCCAGCCTCCTTCCTCACCAGTGCTGCAGTCACTGGGCAGAGCATCCCTGCTGGAGAGAGCGACCCTGCACAGGGCCAGTCCGGGAGAGCTGCTACCCTTCCCATTTCACAGGGGAGAAAGCATGAGATTGAAAATTTAAATAATGTGCCCAGAGCAACACTGGGAGGTCAAGGAAGCGAATGGCCACCTCGGGTCACTGCTCACCCCACAAAATGGGTGTCTGCCATGTGTCCCCTCCCTCCTGTGCACTTGGCAGGTGATCCCTTACAGCCACAGCAAACACCACTGGGGGCTCACACAGCCCTGTTGCAGTACCATGGGTAGAACAGACCCAAAGTGTTCAAAAAAGCATGTTTTCAAATTTAAAAACCTCTTTTAGGGCATTACTCTCACATTCAGACAAAGCAGCAGCAATGGAGAGGCATTTATTAAGCTTGGTCAAAGACTGATCATAATAGAGTTTTGGTCCCAAAAGGAAATCTCCATCATCAGAGCATAAAAGTGGAGGTAAATGGGTTCACACAGACATCCAAGGCAGCAAGATCCTCACTGTAGCACAGACTTTGTAACCCACTAACCTGACATGTGATGGCAGAATAATATCGAGCTCTTAGAGAGTCCTTTTCATCAACAGATCTAAGAAAACTTTCTGAATGCTGGTTGTGTTTGTAAGTGCCTGGAGAATGGGGAAAGCGCAGCGAGAGGCATTTCTGAGGAGAGCTTTGGAGCCCCAGGTTTGATCAGTACCACCCTACAATGGGAAAACCGACTCAAAGGCTGCCAGGATTCACTGGAGCCATTATCACAGACTTCAAGGGGCTTTGAAGCAGAACACCAGGGATTACTGTAACTTTTACTACAATTGCTTTTACAGCCATAAAACCACACGATGACAATACCTTCTGCCTTGTACATCCTCACATACCCAAGAGCTTAAAATGATCTTTGTCTGTTCCTAAAGGCACATCCACAGTGCCTCTATGTGCCATGTGTCCAGCTGCAAGTGATGCTAAGGAGACTAAAGAGACTCTAGAATGCCAGTTTAAAAAATGCTTTTTCTAAGGTTCATGGTTTCTCAGTGCTTTGCACAGCATGTTCAAGCTTTAAAACAATGCCATCTGTCATGATGTATTTCTTGAACTAACACCAAGAAGGATGGGATAGTTGAAAGCACCGTCAGTCCAGCTCAGATGTCACACCTCAATATCTGTGCAACGACAGACCAGATAACTCGGGTGAATCATGATGCCCACAAAGTGCTTTGAGGGGTTTTTGGTTGGTTGGTTTGTTTTTAAGGTGCTACAAAATCATGTATTTGTGTAAAATAGATTCCTGCCAGAGAAGAACGAGTGCACTCTTCAGATGCAGCAGGGTCTTGTTCTACACTTTTCTTTTAATTGAATTGGCAGAACAATGATAAAGAACTTCATTTTGAGGATGCCATAAAAACAAGCAGGCTGCAAGCAGAAAAATGATTTTAGAGCAGGGAAATAGATATTAGAAAAAAATTCTTGTCTGTGAGGGGGATGGGGAACTGGTTACTCACAGAAGCTGTGGATAACCCATCCCTGGAAGTGTTCCAGGCCAGGCTGGACAGGGCTCTGCAAAACCTGGTCTAGTGGAAGGTGTCCCTGCCCTTTGCAGGGAGGTGGAATTAGAAGTTTCTAATGTCCCTTCTAACCCAAACCATTCTATCAATGTACACATAATGCTGAAATTATTGCTCTTTTCCAAATAAGAGTCCAACCAAAAGTATTTTTAAATCAGTGAGTGCCACTTGCCCACAAAACTGGCAGAGAAGATGGAACCATGTCCAGTCAGCAGGAATACGACTACCAGCAATTCTGGTGGGAAGTGTCACATGAAACACCCTGCCTGGAAAGGCTGCTGATTTACCAGGATGGGTCCATACCCTGCGAAAGCTCAATTTTTATGCCAGTTGAGAAACAGCAGTGTCCAATATGGGAGAATCCAACACCAAAAAAAGGACATGGGAAAGCAAGCAGGAGTCTGTAACCAGTTAATCAGACCATGCACTTGGAAGCAGAGAGGCACAGGCTCCACTGTCTGCTCCAAAAATCACTTTATACATCTTTAATAGCTTATAAATAAACCAGCACAAGAACAGGGACTGAAATTGGGTCCTTTGCCTCAGAGGCCTGGTACTTTCCATCTCCAGTGGGCTGCTTGGAGGCTCCTGCACTCACCCTGCTGGGGTGCAGGTTGTGCCCAGCCCTCCCGAAAACAAGGATAAGGCACTGATGTCCTAGGCAAGGGCAGATTCCCTCCCCATCCCTTTCCTTAACCCAAATCAGCTGCTTTATCAACTATTTGGGCTTCCCAACCTCTGTGCCAGTGGCCTGGGTGCCAAAAATCAGACCTGCAGTTGGTGAGTTCAGCACTCAAGGCTTACCACTCTTGTGCAGACCCATCTGGAGATGCAAGTGACCCCCCCCAAAAAAGAGGTGTGGGAGGAATGCTGGGATGGGACCAACAAGTCTGTTCTGAAATGGCTTTGCTCCCCATCCCATCTATCACTACCTCACTTGTCCAACTTTAAGGACAGGGCAATGATTTAAGTGCTTTTACTAGCCCAGTGCCAAGAATAAATTAATGATGTATATTAATAATATACAGCATTCTTAATGAAGCTGAGGCCATTTTCTGGTGCATAAAACAGTAAGCTAAAAATGACTAATTTTAAAATCAATACAAAATTCACTCCCCGGCACTACTGCATAAACTGTAACTTTTATGCTGTGTCTTAAATATTGGATGGAAGTGGCTGGAAAACTCTGACTGAGAAAGTTCTGCTTCTCTTCAATCTCAGAGGTGAGCTGCAGGTTTGAGTGATTTTGGACTTCCCTGGAGAAGAATCACTGAATGTAGTGAAAGACCCTTCAGAGAAAGGTGTTATCTGGTAATTCATGGACAGCACATAGACCCACCAACCATCCAGCTCTCTGAAGCAAAGAGCTGCTTAACCAAAACAGAAGCACTTCAGAGAAAGCCACCCTGAACCATGGAACAGTTTTTGCCAGGTTTATCATGTAGCTCCTCACCTGTGAGTTAAAAGGTGACATTTATGTACCCTTGTCCCTCTTCTCACCCAGACCAAAACACAAAAAAAGTAATCCAGAGACACCACAAAACACTTGCCCTGGGGTTCCTCTTGGCCATCTCTGGCCATAGAGGTTTTCTGGGGGTTATTGGAAGGTTTTTTTGTTTTGGTTGGTTGGTTTGGAGTTTGTTTTGGGTTCTGTTGATTTGGGGTTTTTTTTAATCTGTGAACACAAGCACCACGCCGTGCAGCACAGTGGTATTTGTGCAGCATCACCCAGAATTGTGGCAGGACAGCACCCAGGGGTTTCTGAGGGCATAAAACCTTCCAGGATGGGGCCAATGCACACAGAGGATGGAGTCAGACTCCTGGATTCCCATATGGAACTGGTTCTGAGCCACATTGCTGCCTAAAGTGGGATTTAGCTAAAACCATGCTAATCAACTCACTGAATAAAACACACATGGGACACAACAAAGCAGTCAGGATGAAAATGATCCAACATTTGAGCTGGAGACTTGTAGACTAGGAGACCTTCATAGATATAAACATAAGATATGCAACATTAAGAAAGGCACCTGCTTCCAAATCTTTGAATTTCAGCTGTGTGGAAACATTCTCATGCTTTTCTATCTGTCTGTTTTAATTTTGGAAGAAATTAGTGTAGCCCCCAGATACTTTAATCCGGACAGACCACAAAAATTAACAAGTTTCCATAACAAAATCTCTACTAGCCTCCCTAAACCCAGACAAGTCAGAGCAGAACTAACACAAAGGAAAAAAATATTCTTCTTAATAAAATACAAATATTAGAAACAGAATAATTTGCTTTCTGTGTGTGTCTTCTCCATCATCTGTAAGTAGATCTTACTACATCAAGCTAAGCCAGAAAGCCAGCTTTTAAAATACTAAAGCCAGGTGAAATGAGTACTATCACTAAGATCACAATATCCTGGCTTATAAACATATTTAGGATTTCATAGTTATAGGCCCCTAGAAATATCCAGTGTTTCCTCTTATAACATGAAACCACTGCTCCTTCCAGCCATGTCCCCAGCTGGTAGCAGGCAATAGAGCAGAGTCTTAAAATAGATGTGGATGTAGGACACACTCTATTTCCCAAGGCAAACTGCAGGCAAAATACCATGACCATTATAAAAAAGAAGGAAAAAACCCACACAGTAAACTCACAGGCAAGAAACAGGTTGGCTGAGGCAGTGACAATTCAGTGCAGCTGTGTCCAGCTTCTGTAGTGACCAACAGAGTGACCAGTGCAAGGACACACTCACACACCTTCCCAGTGCACAGAGGTGAGGACACCCCACACAAACCCCAGGGCAAATCTCTCCCCTACATAAATCCTCAGCTCTGGGCTCTTTGCAAGCGCAGAGGCAGCTGAGGGAGGCACACCCATGTGGGTGCTAATTAGATAAAGTGGAGCTAATTAGCCAACGCTGGTGTTCGAGTCAAAGTGGAGACCAGAGGGCTGTAGGAGAGGAAATTCTGGCATGTGTGTGGCTGGATGAGCTTTGCTGGCTGCTGAACAGCTCTGTCCTCTCTGTGTGTGTTTATAGCACTTGCATTAGCCCACTGGAGCGGCTGCTGCTGATGCTGATGTGAGCCCAGAGGTGGAAGAGGGCAGGGCATGGGATCGAGGAATTCCCTGTGGCTGTGGCTCCAGCTCGCACAGCTGCACAGATGAACACCAGTCCGTGCAGCCAGCAGAGCTCTGGCTCTCCCCACGCAGCTTCAGAGGTGTGGGCAGCTCTGCAAAGCCAGCGAGAAGCCAAGCTGGACGTGTCCCCATGCTGCAGAGGGGGGAACAAGGAGCCCTGCCCGAGAAAAGGCACCTCTGCTTGCAGCACACAAACCCCAGCTTTGGTTCTTGCTGTTTATGAAACAGCACGAGGAAACCTTCATGGTAAAGCTTCCCTGTGTTAAAACTAGGCACCCGAAGCTTTTTGTGTTCAAACTGATGCCATGATGCTTTTTCTGCTTTTTATATATACCCCCTTTATATACTCTTTTATATAACTTNGCTTTGGCTGAGCCTCTTTTATGAAGTTATTCTGTGCAACAGGTACAAACAGTACATTTTCCAGGGTGGCCTCACTGTCACACACACCTTGCTGTGCACAGAGAGCCATCAAGCAGAGAGCCCTGCCACCTGCACCACAGATACAGCACCATCACACCAAACAGTGAAAAGCTAGATGGCCAGAAAGATAATCAAGCCCAGCATGTTTAATTCCAGTGAAATAAAGCATATGCATGATGCACCATGCCCTGTGAGGCAAGAAAAAAATCACCAAGAAATTGTGTATGCAAGTTACTGAAATCCAAGTGCGGTTTTTCTTTCTGAAGCAGCACGTGGGAGCCCCCAGCAGAAATGCCCTACAAACCCCACAGGTGGGACAAACATTTCACAGGCCTTTCTGCACATCTTATCCTGAGATGGTTTTATTTGAGTATCATGCTGCCAGTCTGCATTAATGCCAGAATGTTAATATCTAGGGAAGCCAATCTGACTAAATACCATGCTGCTCTAATGAGCAATTTTTCTGTATTCACCAGCAGCCAGGCTCTGTTGTCGAATGTGGCTCTCCATAATTAGCACCCACTCGTCGCACTGCTGTGAGCTGGAGTCTGAAGGCAGAAATAAGAAGGGAAGCCCGTAAAGTTGGAAACACTCCTTCAGTGGGATCTTTATTAGGGACAAAGATGTTCTACAGCCCTTTTTAGCACAGAGAAAGGAGAGGGATGGAGGAAGAAGAGGTGGTATCTTCCGAAGGATAAGGAGCATCTCAACAAAGCATATGCAGGGGCTGAAAAAAACCACAGCTCTGCTTTGAAAGCTGCGTCTGTGGATAGCTGTAACAGGGCACATCCTCTATTTTCAGCTCACAGGAAAGTTTCCTCTCTGAGCCAAGGAATCCCAGTGACTTTTCCTCTCCTTGTCATAAGGGTTTTGGTGGGAGACAGTAGTAAATAAAGGAGCCCCTACATTGCGCGATTCACCCACAGACCTCGAAGAAGTCAAAGGTTTTACAGAGCTTGTTAGGAACCAGCAGCTCTGAAAGGCTCTGGCTGACCCAGCAGGTTGTTGCATGGCTCAGAGGATGATGTTAACAACGTGGATGGCTTTGATCTTGGGCACTGAATGAAGCAGATCTCACACTCCTCAGCTCTGAGCAATTTTAAAGCCACGCTGGGGGTTACAGAAGTGTTTTGTCTGAGAGACACAGTGAGGAAACAGCAGTCTGAGAAAGAGAAGTACCTGAATCACCTTTGGCTCAGTGGAAGAGGCTCTGCATAACCTATTGACACTAGCAGTGGTGTTCTCCCTGCTGTGTGTTAGCTTCCCATATCGTCCCTACCCGTGGTCACTGAATAAAGATACATAAAATGAAAGCCAAAAAAAATTGTCATGGATTTTTCCAATTTTTAAAAGATTTTTTTTAGGCTTTTAGAACAGCAGGTTTGACAAAAGAGGACACACTTGTGGACCAATAAGCAAATATTCAACCATTTTAGACACATTTTCCCTCAAATCCCTGATTAATTAATTGCTAAAAAGCTCAGGCTGAGGGAAATTATTATATAACCACATGGGGTAATCCTCAACACCACTTAGGAAAGGGTGGGGGGAAGGATTTAAGATGCTTTTTTAGTTTCCAGATTTTAGCTTTGAAACACCTGTGCTCTGCAATTGTTAGGGGGAAATAGTGAGATTTGTAGTCAGCCATTTCAGGGGTTAAAGAAGCTGCTTCTCCGGGTAAGTGCAGAAGGCAGAATGGCTTTAGAGGGCCTGGATCAGTCCAGAGCCCAGTCCTTGCTATTGGGCGTGGAATCCACCTTCCAAATGCAGCATGAGTGGGAATGATAATGCTAATTTTAAATTTCAAATGCACTGGAAAAATGAATGAAATTCATTCAATTTCAGGAGAATTGAAACTTGTTTTTTGGAAGATAAATACCTTTCACTCCCAATTTATGTTCTAAGACATAAAGATGTTAGTCTACACTAAAAATATCACTAAGGTACATTGTGCAGTAAGGGGGGTATGCAGGGGAGGGCCACTTCAGGCAGGTGAACTCACTCTGCTTTGGCTCCACAAGCAGTGGAGTGGATCATTACATCTGCTGAAGTATTTGGCTGTCAGCAGCTCCATTCACAAGCAATGCATTGACAACATCATCTCCCCATTTTTCTGATGGTTTCAGCATTTGTCCTGCAATAAATCTTCACCCAAACCCACGCTGCCTCAGCAGCATCCCCCATCTGCAAACCAGCAATCCAGTGACAGATGAGATGTGAATTCCCTGCTCAGTTGCAGGCACATGTTTTGATAAGTTGTGAGCTCATGGAAGCCATGTGTACCAGCTGAAACAGCAGGTCATGCTAAATCAAATCCCCTTTGAGCCCCTGATCTTCCACATGCATGAGACCAGCTGAGTCACTGCCTGTGCAGGGAGGAAAACACTGGCCTCTGGTAGTGACAATAAGTATTTCACAAATGAAATCTCACTGCATTTCAGGTCAAACTAACTCCCCTTGATACAGTCCTGGTCCTGGACATTGTAGTCATCCTGGTTTCCTCCTACAGGAACTCCTCTCCTGTAGGTTGAGGTTATAAAGTAGACAAAAAGGTGAAAGAGCATCAAAAATCAAATTACTTTCTATTTTCCCCTCTCCACCCACCTCTGGAAAAAAGACAGCAAAATGCCAAGCTCCAGTAGATGATTTCCTTTCTACAAGAAGTTATGGAGAGAGGGGGAGAGGAGACAGAGGGTCCAAGTGAGGCAGGGGACATGCTGGTGCCATGGCCAACCCCATGGCTAGTGCTGAGCTGTGTGGGGGCCAGGGCCAAGAGAAGCAGCACAGGAAGGGTCAGAGATGCCCCTCTGGCACTGCTGGAATGAGGGAGCACACAGGGCAGAGCAAGGTGTGCCATGGGGTGTTTCCATCCACAGGGCAGGCTGTTAAAAAGCCTTTTCCCATTCCATGACTGGATCACCCTGATGGCTCCACAGAGCTTTCCCTGGAGGCTGCCTGTGGCTGCAGGCAGCCAAAAATTTTGTAATAGGGGCATATTTTCCTCTCTCTCTCCCCCTCTCTGCAGATGTCTCCTGCATGAAAACCATGTCCTTGAGTGCAACCATCTCTTGGCTTGATCTTCTCCTTACTCATGTCTCTCGTTTAGCAGACATTATGCTGGTACATTCATAAACATGTTTATAAACCTCTTCGGGTGTACATCAGGCTACACACAATGCCAGCACTCAGCTGGCTGCTTTTTATAATGCTGTTGTTTTTACTGTTTTGGTAGACCTTCCACTGTTCTGTGATAAGTTCAGCCCTCCAGGATGACACACCAGCGGGGTTAGGGAAAATACAGTTCCCACACACCTCGCCTAGAAGGATTAGTAAAAGCCCACTGATGGCTGAAACCCCCTTTCCTTTCCTTTGCTGTAGCAAAACAGGGGAAAGAGAGGCAACTTGTGACTCTGCTCCCAATAGCCATCTGAACCTGATTAGTGTCCTGATTTGGGAAACCATGTGGAAAAAAAAGAGAAAAGATTCTACCCAGGGATGCAAACAGAATTGCTCACTTATAACAATCACCCTCTGCCCGTGCTGAGCTTGAGGAGCTGGTCCTTTGCCCTGGTCAGCAGGAACTTGGTGCCCTGGAGATGCAAATCCTCATTCTGAATGTCGATGATGCTGGAGATGGCCCCTGGCAAACAGGAGGAGACATGAGGGAGCACTTGTGCCTGGGAGCTGTCTGTTTTCCCTACCAATATTAGCTGGTCCATTAGAAGTTGTTATCTCTCCTTACCAGTTGTGCCTCGTGTCCCCAGGCCATCACGGCTGCAGCGCTGCTCTGACTCAGGCAAACAGCTCTGACGGCCACGTCTGAGGTGTTGTAACAACACAAAGATTGGGCTGAGCCGGGAGGGAGAGTAAACACATGAACCCTTCTCTGGATCTCACTGAACTTGCAGCAGCACCTCACAGGATGGTATCCTGATCCTTGCACTCACTGGAAACTCCACCAGGCTTCAGGGTGATTGGGATTCACTCCTCATTTCTTCACCAGCAAGAGGGGCTTGACCCCTTTCTTCATTCAGATTGCTCCTTCCTTTGCTAAAAAAAAATGAGCTGAATGTCTTCTCTCCTTTTTTTCCCCCTCTCATTTAAACTACTGAAAAACTAAAATCCTTCTCTTACTCGTCTCCCAGAAGCCAGAAAATACCTGCACATACTATGTGCAAAGAGCACATGGCTGATGGAGGCAGAGCTGGCTCCATGGGAGAAGTGCTCCTAGCACAGACCTACCCACGGGGACCTGATGGGATCAGGAGAATGAAATTGAAACTTGTTTTTTGGAAGATAAATACCTTTCACTCCCAATCAACGTCCTCACCACAAAACGCAATTCCCGTGATGAGGATCGGGGTTTCTATGCAAAAGCAAAGAACATCCAGTGCATGCAGGAAAGGGCTGAGAAATCTAAAGATGAAGGCAGAGTCCTGAGAGGGAGACATCTGGATTCTCTGGGGAGAGAGCCGTGAGCAGTGTTTACTGCAAAGCAATAGTGGCGCTTGCAAATGCAAATGTGTGTGTGAATCCCAAAAAGCAACAGACTGCGGGAGCAACGCGAGCGCGTGGGATGCGACACAGCATCAGCTATATCTGCCTGGGTTGGTTTGGTTTTTTCTAAGGGTAGGGAAAGAAAAAGATAGTTTGTAATCCCAAGGGAATTTAGCACAATAAACCTTGTCACTATAAGGATTGATTTCTGGCTTGGGTGTTTAAAAGAAAGAAAGAAACCTATCGCCCAACTAATTCATTTATCCTTCTTCTTGAAGTCAGTGGCTGTCATTGCCATCAAGTGTGGCAAACGTCCTTTGATCACAGTGTCAAGAGGTCAATGAAACCTCTAATAATGTAGATTTAACAGACAATTACAATGAAATACCCTTTAAAAAAAGCCAGCCTGGAAAGATTTGCCTGTCTCTTAAGAAGCAACATGGGAATTCCAAGAGCTCTTCAAAGGCTCTGTTGTGCTCGCTAAAAGCAGAGGTGGAGCAGTAGCAACTGCTGGTGCTGATCTGTCTGAGGAGATACAACTGCTCCCCACTCATGCTCAGTCACTGTGCATTGCAGGTGGGTTTATTGTCTCCTACAGCGTCTCCACACGACACTGTTCTTAGAATACATAAGTGCAGGGCGCTCAAAATAGGTTCAAAACAGGTTCAAAACAGGTTCTTCTCCGACTTTCAAGCTGTACCTTCTAAAGAGAAATGCTCTTATAAATGTCATCTGCCTCTCTTGTGCACATCTGATGCAGTGGCACCTTAGGGCTGTAAAAACCTGTGCTCTTGCACACAAGAACACAATCCACTACTGTAGTGCACTTACTGTTATTATCAATTATTTGAATTTCAATAAATTTAAATCGGAGCCCCAGTAGTGATTTATACTCCTATATGCTGAAAGCTGAGAAAAGAAGATAGTGTTGCCCCAAATGGCTGCAGCCTGAAAAGCCAGAGGCAGAAAGTGAAGGAGGAATGGGGAACACAGAGAAGTCATGTCAGTGGAACTGGGACCTTTTACTATTTTGGTTCCGTGCACCTCTGAGGGAGGATCTCTCTTATTACATGTCTGTAGAGTAGCAATCTCAATAGTGCCTTGACCTTGATTGATGTTATAAGATGGATGTGATAATAAGACAGACATTTTCTGAGTATGCTCACCTGAGATCCATGATATTCTGAGGGCTGGAAGTAAGAATCAAGCACTGCCTTACCGAAAACATGTTGGCAAGAAATTTGCTTATGAGGGAACTGTATCACCAGTGCCAGACAAAAAGACTGGATTGCTTTTAACCAAACATTGAACTGCCACATCTTTCACAGATGTCCTCCCACTGCTTTCAATAAGATCTGTAAAAGGCTTGAACTTTTAAAAAGCTAGGAATTCTATCTGAGCTCCCAAATGCCATATCTAGGTTTTTAATCTGGATCTCCTTTACTATCATATTGTTAGTTCCGAATAAATTATCCATAAACCTGGGCCCTTTTATTGTCCCTCGGTGCTGCTTTCTATAAATACATTCATTATTTGCATGTTGTCACTGAACACTTAATACTCTTTCCCATGGAGCTGTGGCAAATTGTTATATTGGAATATATACACTGCTCATTAGATGCTGTGGAACTAAACAATTAACTCACATTATGTTGTCTCCTTCAGCTGATGACAAGAGTAACCAGCAGCAGATTATGAATAACAAATACCCACATTATCAAGGAGCAGCCCCTTAGAAATGAAGAGCAGCATTGCTGGATGAGCCACCTAGCACTTGATCAGAACTCGAGCAAACACTTGTAAGTGCTGCTCCATCCCACTGTCAAAACCGCTTTATTTTTAAACAAAAAAGTCGTCAAAGAAGATTAAAAGAAGTGCTGTGAAATAATTTCCAGCTTTGAGCCACAGAGCAGAAGAGGACTGACTTGATAAAGAAAAGTCTCCGTGTGTTTTCACGCTCGTGGATGGTACAGAAGAGAGAGATGGTGTCAGGCAGCCTGCGCACAACACAGGGCTGCAAACTCTCATGCTGTGCCTGGTCTGGGGAGAGGTGTGTGCCTTTGGGCACTCTACTTCATTTCCCCATCTGCTCACTCAGTTGGCCTTGATATTTCCACACCCACTACGGGAAGAGGGAGCATGTGTGAATTAGAATCCATTAAAAAAATTGAAGAACCACACAAAACAAGGGAAGGCACTTATTTCAAATATACCAAAAGCTAGGAAGAAATGAAAAGGCTTCTTCTATTTCCCATCCCTTTCAAATATGGACATGCACAGAAACACACTCTGACTTCCAAGGTAATTACTGACAGAGTGAGTCTGACCTTGCCATAGCACTATAAGATGAAATCTTTAAGCATGAGTTCTGGAGGATGTCAGATTAAATGATGCAATTTTTAATTCTGATTTAAATCTAAGGAGGACCATTTCCTTCCACCAGTAACCCTCCATCCATGAAATGCAACTGATCTTTAGCTTTGCTTTCTTTTTTTTCCCCTCTCTTCAGATTAAACTGTTCCGGTGAATGGAGAAGGCCACGTGCTCCTCCTCCTGCACTTCCATCTCAACTCTGCTGTATCCCAAGTGCCCACACTCATGCACTACAATTCCCAATGTATTTTTAGCCCTTATGGATACTTGAACTCTCCAGGAAGGTAACTACAATTTCAAGCTGTGCAACCTCCTGAGCCAAGGAGCAATGCACTAATGCATTAGGGAGCCTCTGTGAGAGACCCAGCACAGCATATTGCTTATTGCCTTTTCAATAATAGATGGATTCAAATCTATTTACTTGGTTTTTAAGAAGGAACACTTTTTACTTTGATATATTACTTTATCATAACATCAGCAGCCATTAAGGCTGCAAACTTCAGCGTGTCATTGTCCATCTGTAACACAGCACAGGAGCTCTGACCTTCAGCAGATTATTCCCACTCACAGTGCCAGTCCCAGCCCAAGTGCCCCAGGTAAACTGTATCCCTGTGGGCATCACCTTTGCATCTTGCTGCTCTGTGGCTCCTAGCTGACAGCAGATGGGGCAGGAGTGTCCCAAGAAGGACCCCTGAAAGTGCTCTGGGAAACAGCAGGGTGCTGATGGCTTGTGTGACTCACAGAGCTCCTGTTGGCAGAACCACAAGCTAAAGATGCATCAGAAGTCTCGGGCATCAAATGGCTATTTTTGATTTTCACCTTGAACTTTCAGAGACGTCAGAGATGTTTATGGTTTACAGAATTTGCCTGTGTTCCTTTGACCCTGCAGGAGGGACAGGTCACTACCGCGCTTCATGCTGAGGGTAGAATCCCGATGCCACATTGCAGGAAGATGGACTGAAGGCACAGGACTAATTCCTATATACATGTGCACAGTGCATCTAGCAAAGGAGACAGCAGCTCTGGGCAGGGCAGTCAGGCATGTTTTGATTATCAAGGAAAGGAAAATTCCACCCAGGTATCCTACTGAAACTCTCTTTGCAGGTTTAATCTGGTTGCATATCACACTTTGGATTTACAGACAGTCCCAGAGCTGTCTCCTCCTCCCAAAACTCTCTCCACAAAAAAAAAGAAAGAAAAGAAAACAAAAAACAGGAAAAAAGAAAAGCAAAAAAGTTGGTCTAACTTCAACTGGGAAGTAAATCCTGACCCAGCTCTTGAAAATTGTGCTGAGGTATATCCATATGAAAGACAATGCACAAAACAGCCCTTAACTAATTAAACACGAGCAGTGCAGTGGTATTTTGCACATGAGAAGAGTCTTGGGCTGTTTCCATATCAGGACACTACATTTTGGTCTGTTTAGGAGCTCTCCTACTATTCGAATGAAACATATTATTCATCTGATGTGTGCAGCCAGCACCAGCCACACTGCATTGCTCCTCAGGTTGCTAACACTGCACACCATGAGCAATGGCATGAGAGAAATGATGTCTTTTTGGTTTTCCTGCTAACTTTGGTGTTCCAGCCTGTGCCAGTGGAAGCCCTGGATGCCCAGTGCACTGACAGCAGGTGTTTATCTGAATATGCACTGTGGACACATCTGGTATTTCTGGATACCAGGGGCAGAGCTGTTGCTACAACCTGCTGGGATGCCGGACATGTACAAGTGTGTCAAATCCCCTAATTCTCTTTGGACAACATTTCCAGGTGGTAAAGGAGGCTCAGCTCAATATATAGAAGAGCTCTGCCTTCTGTGCAAGCCCTGCTCCAGCAGCCTCCATCCCCTGGGATCTTGCCCTAATTCTGCCCTAATTACTGAAAGCTGAGCGGTGCCTGGGGTCAGGCAGAGAGAAAAGGCTGGGGGGAACCAGCTGGATTGCTCTGCCCTACATGGCAAAGGGCTCCTGGGAATAAGGAACGCTGGTTTCTATTCCTGGCTCTAGAAAGCAGTGTAGCCTCTGGGTGAGGAACAGCCTGGTGGGGATGGGCAGATGTCCCCTGCTCACTTCACAGGCCAGCTCCCGTGACATTTTATTTAGTGGTTTTTAAACAAGGTACTTTGTTGGAAGAACAACTTAAGCCAGGGTTTTATCCTTCTTTCTCAGGCATAAATCTTACACTTAAAATAATGAGTTAATCTTTAAAAGAGCTACAGTAGGAGGCTTTAAAATGACTCAATGCTGTATTTTGAAAAGAACTCGTGGATCGCCTGTGTCTCAGAGCTATTTATACGCTACCTGCCAGGGAAATTCACAGATGAACGAACCAGCAAGAAACATGCTATTCAAGAGAGACATTCTTAGGATCTGGAGTCGAAAAAACACACATAATTGCATAAGGGTTCTGGTTCAGAGGGCTCTGCTTGCTGGAGAGAAACTCTGCGACATCATTTCTCCGCGTGTTGCTAAAAAGGGGCTCTTCCCTCCGCCAGAGAATTCACTACCAAACAGGTTTGGAGTCCAACACATTCCAACAAATTGTTATTGCAGCAACATTATCTGTGCTATAGCTGTCACTTGAAACCAGGCTGCAAAAAATGGGAAAATGCCTATGCACAAAACTGGTTCATGGCCTGTAGTTCCGTGGGTGAATAGTAATAAAGACAAGTGAAAATCCAGCACACTTCCTTGCCTTCCCCTTAAGAGTGCACCATTAAAGGTGACGTTTGGAGGGCCATGGTCTCTGTGTGGCCCTTTGCTCACCACCAAATAACCCCACGAATTTCTCCAGGGGTGAAAGCTGGATTTGGAGATGCTTAGTGCAGCCTGCAAGATGCTAGAGACAGAAATCTGTGAAGAGGGAGAGAGGCAACCCTGAGACACCCAGCTCTAGGATTAGAATGCAGACAGAAATCTTGTGTTAGGCTCAGGTCCTTACTGGTTTTAACAGCACCAGAATGACTGCAGGGCATGTTTCCAAATCCCTCTTTGGGGTGGTCCTGACAGCCTCAGCCTGGGCTCCTAATTAGCAGTTCAGTCCCTGCCCAGCAAGTGCAGGCAGGGGCTCTCCCACATCCACATTTGGCAGGGGGCAAAGACGAATTTCCTGCTGCTGCTGACGCAGGGAGCAGCCTGGGACTGAGTGCTGGAGTGTAACTGGGGTGTCAGTGTGGCACAGTAAAGTGCCAGAGGCACTTTGGCAATCTGGGAACATCCCCTAGGAGAAGGATAACCCACACCTCCCACTACATTGCAAGGAAGTCCTTGGAGATTTCTTCCTCCTCCTTCTCCTTCTTCTTCTCCTCTTCCTCCTCATCCTCCTTCCCGCAGGGCTGCAGTGGCCTGGGCTCTCAGGGGACACCCAAATCCTGCAGCAGATCATGGCTTGGAGGCAAGGCTTTGTCCTGCTTGCCAGACTTTCCTCTTTCCTCAGGTATTTTCCAGGCTTTAGGGAAGGTCTATCCCTTTTCACCATGGATCTCTCCTTCCTTGGTGCTTAAACAGACTCACTGCACAGTTTCAGCAAACACTTGTGCCTTTGCCCCCACAGGTTTCATCAAGCCTCAACATTGCTAACCTGTGTGTTCCCAAAACTGCATTTATTTGCGTGTGAACCCTCTGCAGACTAATTCATCTGCACAGGGCTGTGGAAATGATGCTTCACAACCTCTCTTTAGGCAGCCACAGAGCTCTCTGGAGGGCCCATGGTGGCTGGGACAGCTGAGGGGTCACTCATCCACCTAACAAAGAGTAAAACCTGCGCCATTTACCACATCAGCTGCATAAATATTGCACGAGCTGGAGATGCAGAGGCCATCCCTGGGTATCACAGAGGCAGGCAAGCCTGCTGGGCTGATCTCTCCTGATGGGTAAAGGGAGGCTTCGCTTCCCCGCACCACTGCCCATGGAGGATGCTCTCCCAACAGCAGAAAGTCCCCTGTGTGGCACAGCCCAAAAAACCTTTGTGCTCATGCCTGCCGCTGCCCACTCACCAGCTCTGAACAGTTCAGCAATTTTCCTGTCCCCTCAGACCTGGGATAAGGGTGGTGGTGAGTCAGATTTGACCCCCTGAGCCTTCTCTTCCCATCCCACAGGAGAGCAATTGAGGGTGCTTGCCACTAGGAAGGTGAATGAAGTGCCTGGCATGCTCAGCTGATGAGAAAAAGCTGCCAGTTAGGAATGTCAGACAGCTCTGGGAACCCCCAGCCCACACAGAGTCAGCAGCCAGGGCCTGCCTCCTGCACAGACACAGCGTGTGGGGAGGATGGAGGAGGGAAGCAGCCCTGGGACCATAGAGCCCAGCCCTGCTGGGCAGTCCCTAAGCTGCAGTGGAACTCCCACCTCAACAAGAGTAGAGGTCCAAAGGCACCATGAGGGCAAAACCACAACAAAAGTATAGGATGTACTTCCACTGTTCTCTTTTTTATTACATCTGCTCAGCTCCTTGCAGGTTGCAGAGGATCTGGCAGAACTGCTGCTGGAAAAGGCAGCTTTCCTATTGAAAAGAGTGGAAAAAAACTCCTCCCTGTGTTTCATGATCAGCTGTTCTGATTTTGTCATTGATGGAGTCTTTGTTTCACACAACTCCCCCCATTCCTGGCAAACCCCACCATGGGCATATTTTAAAGTCAGCAGGATTATAACCCCATGGGGACAAGTCCCCTCCTATTTACACAGAGTGCTAGGATACCAACCCAAAAGACAAATGAAAAGCAGTTGATCTAAAACTGACTCATCTTTAAAAAGTATTTAAAAATTTCCTTTAGAGGTTCCCTTTAACTTTAACAGGAACAGTGCACAGGGAATAAAGACCAGTGGCCAGCACTGCAGGGTCATCTACACTGGCAGATACCAATGCCCATCCCTGTCTGTGCTCCAAGAGATCCATTCTCCCAGAAAGCTGCAGCCCTGGACTATGCTAGTCCTTCTTGCAAAGTTCTCATTATCAGCATGAGTCAGGGATCCTGAGTGTAACCAGGGGCCAGCCTGATCTCAGGCTCATCAGCATTTTTGTCCTTTTAAAGGTGAACTGCAAAGCAAATGCTGCAAATCCCGAGGACTGGGAAAATAGCAGCATCCCAGCAGGGTTTCCCCGTCTGCCCAAAGATGCCTGGCTATTTATAAAGAGACACGAGCAGAAGGCTGAGGGGTTTCTATAGGCTGCTAGAACCATTTTATTCCAGAGCAGGATGGGGCAATAAGAGCTGAACCCCAGCAGACCTCTGAGGTTGCAGTATCCTACTTGTGCATCCCAGTGATGGAGAGGCAGTTGGACATGGGATGGGCAGACAGACATGCAGTGGCTGTTCTCAGGTGCTCACAGTCTAACAGGAACAGAATCATAGAGCCACAGAACTGTTAAGGTTGGAAAAGACCTCTAAGATCATCAGGTCACACTCTTAACCCAGCACCACCATGATCACCACTAAACCACATCCCCAGGTGCACATCCACACCTTTTTTGAACACTTACAGGGATGGCATTTACAATTCCCTGGGCAACCTATTCCAATGGCTGAACACTCCTGAGCATTGGGTGGTCATTTTTTCCTGTTATCCAATCCAAATTCCCCCTGGTACAAGTTGAGGCCCTTTCTTCTCATCCTGTCCCTTGTTCCCTGGGAGCCGAGCCTGCCCCCCACCTGGCTGCCCCCTCCTGTCAGGGAGTTGTGGAGAGTGAGAAGGTTCCCCCTGAGCCTCCTTTTCTCCAATCTCAGCCCCTCCAGCTCCCTCAGCTTCTCCTCATCAGACTTGTGCTCCAGACTTGTCCCCTGCTGCATTGCCCTTCTCTGGACACACAAATGGAGATAAGAACCTAATAACACAGAAAAAAACCAAACTATTCCAGGCTGGACTTCGAGTTTTTCTTGGGTCAAAGCCTTTTGTTTTTCATTCCAAGCATGAAAATGTTGCTATCTGATGACATGGAAATTGTTCCAGGAAGACTGACCCCTTCCTGACAGAGGTTTCTAACCCCCCTCCTTCTCCCTGTCCTGAACTGTGTCTCTGCTGCTTTGAACAGCCCTAGATCAAAGAATTTCAATTTTTTTAGTAGCAACAACTACCTGGAGGTTTTGGCTTCTGGTTGCAAACAACATGAAAAATGTTCTGGAGAATGTCAAAACAAAGTTATAGCAAATATACCACATTCTTCAAACACCTCCAGGAGCTTTCCCTATTATGGACAGGGAAATCACTCCCTTGCTGTATTTACTGGGATGTTTTTTGATGCCCTCAAAGATTGCCAGGTCAGTGACCCTGTGCACATTACAACGTACTGCTACGTACCGTCCTGGGACGCTCCCTGGTTTCACATAAGAGCAGGGACAGGGCAGAAGGTCAGTAAAAATTACCCTTTTCCAGGACTTTGAGTCTACCTGTGGGAATTTTGCCCTGTGGGGGTTTCACCCTCAATTTCAGCATCCCAGTGTGAGCCCCCCTTGCACATGTCAGTATCTTCTGAAGGATGCCCCTTTCCACAGTTTATTTCCAAACACAGAAACAGCAGCTAATTCCTCTTTTGAACAGATCAAAGGAAGCAGCAGAAACATTTCTGAAACTTGCTCATAGCCCTCGAGAGCCATTTATTTTTCCTAGTTTATCCTGAAGATGCATTTAACTGCTTCTTGAGCCCCAGGTGTCTGCCTGGATGGGCCAGAGAGGCCACACAAACCATGTTCACAGCTGCAGAGCAAATCCTCACGTCCCACCCAGCAGCACATGTATTCAGCTGGAGCCACTCCCATAAGGGAAACACCATGGTACAGGATGATCTGGAGGGTTTTTTATCATTCAGTAGAGACAGCAGTAAATATTATGTTTACAGCAATGTCACTGAGCTCCTGCATGGGAATTTTACCAGATTACAACAGCCAAAAGTCAAGCCTGTGCATGGTGGTTACCTTTCCATGCCTGACACACACATTCTCCCCACCACCTGCCCAAAGAGCTGGCTGGTCCAGATTTATTTAGCACATCTCCCTGTCCACTCTCAATTGGCCCCATCTGCTTTCCAGGAGGAGCTCTCCTCTGCATAACCCTGCCTGTCAGAGCAGATAAGGCTGCTCTTTGTGCTTGTCCCCACGAGACAGATGGGAAGGAGGGGAGCGGGAGGCATCTCAGACGCGCTGTCGCGGTGTCAGCAGGGGCCGGCTGTGATGGGCTGGTGGAGAGGGGCCTGTCTGACACTGGGGCTGTGCCAGCCAGCAGGAACCACAGGAACCACAGGGACCAACAGGGACCAACAGGGACCAACAGGGACCCTGTGACTCAGCCCCTGTGTGGGGAGTTACAGGAGCAAATAAAGGGATGTCCAGCTGGTGCTCAGGAGAGAAAGGGAGGAAAAACCAAGCTGGATGAGGTTACATTCCCCAGCAGGAGCAGAACTGCTTGGTTGCTTGCAAGTAGGACAAGCCCGGATGCTCGGGATGACCTGCAAACATCACATCTCCTTGGAAATGGCCTGGATACCAGACCACATATTAACTCCTACTGTAACAGAGCGCAGTGCCAAGGGCTTCATTTTCATACTCAGAACATAAACAAAGGACATCCTGGCTTGGACACAGCATTTAACATTTAAAAGAGGTGGTGTGCACTCCCCAACAATGCACCCAGCCGGTTTTATAGCAGGGGGAAATGTATTCCTGCTCCCAGCTAGAGAGAAGCTCAACTAGAGCAGTTGATGGCCTTCAGATTTTATCCACGCTGGAATAATCCCAGTTTCATAACTAAGGGATATAGATAACAAATTTCTCAATTTGCAGATGAGAGAAAGGTCAACCCCAGCTTAATCAGCTGCTGTGAGGGGTCAGGAGACAGAGTAACTTGTAAACAGTGTAAAATTAATGAGAGTATTTAGCATATTGTGCACACAGTTTTCCATGCCTGAAATCCAAAGAAAACAGAAAGGGGGGTCCAAAAGGCCTCCAAGCATTTGCCAAATATGTTCTTGGAAAAATCAAGACAGGACTGTAGCAAGGAAAATTCAGCAAAGTGCAAACTCTGAGGGATTAGATTCACCCTTCCCAAGGATAGCCCTGGGGCACAGAAGGGTTTTGGAACAGGCCTTTGCAAATCCATGGCCCACCTGAACTCAAAGAACCAGAGAAGAGACCTCAGTGGAGCTCTGCTGGCTTGCAGTGGCCAAGGGCCCAGATTTGCCACCCCACATGTCACCCTTGGCACTCACAGCAGGGCACAGCCCGTGCAGGGGTGGCAGAGGTGGTGTGGATGTCACTGGTCTTACTGGAGGAACTCCAGCAGAGATTTTTCGAAGGAACAACAGAGGCAGAATTCTGCAAAAAGAGGTAGTAAATATCTGTGGTAAATATTTCTTCTGTGTTTAGACCTCCTTTCAAAACACACAATGGGCTTCATATTTTTTCAGGATTCAAATACATGTTTTCATCTACTCCACCCAGTTAAGGGTTGCTGGAGTTTCTGCAGTGAGAAAAGACTCTATTTTGTGCAGATAAATGGCACAGCAGATTATATTTGGGGCAGACTGTATTAGAGTACTTAGGAATGAAGGCTCAGCAGCACAGTTTGACTTCTGGAAAACTACACTTAAGAAATAAATGCTATTCAGCAGGGCTGCACACCTCACAGCTTTTATAAACCAACAGAAAATCACAGCAGAGGTTTCTGTCAATATCTCCACCCCTCTGTCCTACAAACCTCTGTGTGCCATTGCCACCCTCCACTTGACCTATAATCTCCATGTAATCCTCCAAAATATGACCTCCTGATGGGTGTCCTCTGGTTTCCCAAGCCTTCTGCAGACCAGTTACCACCACAAGCTGGAGACTGAGTGTTCTCAAACCCATTCACCTTTTACAGCCTGGGTGGTGGCCAATGTCCACCTCTGTCCTTGGGCACTGCTGCTCAGTCCTGCTGAGGCCTGTTTTGTGCAGACAGGCAGAGCACTGCAGCTCACAAGGCCAGGATGGCACCTCCACCGAGCATGGCACTGCCCAGGATGGTTGGAGAGATGGCTCATCCATAGTGAGCTGCTGGCTACTGCCTGCTGTCAGCTGCCCACAGCATCTCTCTTAACACTTTCCCACTCTGTCTCTACCTGGAGATCCTGTTTGTGTCTCCATATCACCTGCAGCACTCTCATCCTCGCTGTGGTGTTTCTTCTGGTCTCCCTGGGAATACCCACCCCACACCACACTCTGTCCTCACACCACAGCATTCAGCAGAGGGGATTTCTCCTGAGAAAGACAAGGCCTGAGGAATGCAAAGTGAGTACCACTTTTGGGTCCAGCATTCCTTTGATGCCAGCAGCTACAGACTGAAATAGATAATGGTGCTTCTTTCCTCCTTTCCTGCCTTGCTCAAGAGTTGTAACAACCTCAGAGTGAGCAGAACAGCAGGAGATGTGCACATTGCTCATGGAAATTAAACCAGAAAATAAACAAGCCAGCCCACAGCAGGAGAGATGTGGCCAGACACTCTTGCTCTCATCACTTTGCCTTGGGTCAAACCAGCTGGTGTGAGCTGGGTCCCACCACTGTGCAACTGGGAGCAGCAGATTCATGGCCAAACACTCTTTCCCCTGGAGAAATCAAGACTTCACGTGTTAATCAGGTTTTCCACCCATGAGCTGATAGCACAGCACATGAGCAAACATCAGCACTTTTGTCTCTACCTTGCCCTTATTCTGTTATCACCACCCCTCTGCACAAAATGCTGCTGGCAAAGAGTGCCAGCTCCAAGAGGAAACCATTCCTCATCTCTGAGGATGGGGAAAAGAGGGACAAAGACAGGAAAAGAGAAGTGCACAGAAGAGGTGGCTGTCCCCATTCCAGCTGCCCAGTCAAATCACCTCACAGAAAACTCATCCCTGCACCTTCACCTTTCTCCTTAGCTTCAGCCCAGCTTTTCATGCCTATAAAACAAGAAAAAGCCCGCTCCATTGCCAGATTATTCCTCCTTGAAACCAGCAGCAGCTTCACCAGTGCAAATCGCTGCTTTACATTGCTAAAAAATGGCGTTTGTAGCACAAATAAGGGATACAGGAATTCCCTGATGCACTGCCAGAATTGAGGATGGGTGAGATTTGGGGTCTTGATAGGTCATTGGGTGAAAAGCACACACTTGATTGACCCCAACATTTGGAAATTTCTGCCAAATTCAGCCAATAATTTTAGCTAAGAAGAAAGATTTTGTTGAGCAGTGGTTGTGGCAGACTGTACTACAATTTATGTGCAGTGTCTTTTCCCAAGCTGACTTTTCATAAAAGTAATAAGTAGTTTCCAAAGTGAAGTGAAAGGAAATAGCAGGGAGAAAATTGAACACCTGGGATTTAATAAAAACAACTTTTTATTTGGTTTGTTTGTTTGTTTTCCTGAGGAAAGTGAAAATTCCTAGTCTCAGGCAGAAATACATATATTTTATTTTATTAATTCAGTCTGTGAACCAGAAAGAGTGAAAAGACACTTCAACAAGCAGAGCAACAAGACATGCAGCTGGGTTTGAGAAGCAACCCAAGACCTTTGTTGGTGCAGAAGAGCCTCGAGGGCCAGCAGCCAACTTTTACAATACCCCTAATTACCTTTATATTTATAATGGGGAAACTGATGGAAGTGGTCAGGAATAGGAGGTAGAAGAACAGCAGAGAGAAATGTGATATAACAGAGTCTTATAAGTCAGAATCACAGGAAAAATCTGCCTGGAGAAGACCTCTGGAAGGCTCCAGCCCAAGCCCTGCTCAAAGCAGAGGCATTTCAAAGCTAGCTCAGGTAGCTCAATTTCCCTTCTATCCACCCTTGCCTGAAGGGAGGGAATAACCTCTTCTCTCAATTCCCTGTTTGAGCCCACACTGCTCATTCCAGCTCGTCTTACTGACCACCAGAACCTCTGCACATCATTCAGGCAAAACAATTGCACCATGTGTTTGCAGCATACCCAAGTATGTTTGAGTGAATAAATGCATTATTCAGATTATGCTAGCAAAGTTCTAATGAATTTTAAATTACTGAAATCCAATTAAAGCCTAAGAAAGACCCTAAAAAATTCCAATGCTGTACACTGCCTGAGTGAGAAGTGATTTGCTTTCAGTGCCCCATAATGCAGAGTTTTGACTTTCTTTCAGTGATCCACATGGCACCAAGGACACAGAGCAGGACCAGGTAGGTGACAGGAGGGTGACTCAGGGCTGGAACAGGACAGCAGAGTCTGGAGCCCTCCCAGGTGTGTTCACAACACTCACAACTCTGCCATGTCCTGTCCTCAGATTCCTGAAATATGAGGCTCTCAGCAGGTGGTGTTGCACCTGGGGGTGCCCTAAAATGTGGGAGCATCTTGTATTGCAAAGGTGATGTCCAGCGGATGGGAGCATCACGAGGTGATGCTCATCTGGATCATCCTCAGGACATCCTCAAGAAATCCTCAGGTGGAAAATGGCAAAAGAACTTCTCTAAATTCCTCAGGAATCATGTTTTTGTCCCATGGGATAATGATGCTAATTATAGCCCCACTCAAATTCCAGAATTTGAGTGTCAGGCTGTATGGAAATTTGTCTCAGCATTGCACACAATGAAATGAAAAAATGCCCAGAGTTCAACACCACTTCAGCATCATGTTTTATAAGTTTAAGACCACAGACTTGTGAAAGAAAACACAAACATTTTGTAGAAAACATAATAATTTGCTATTGTAGCTACTCAAGGTTACATAAAATGCTTATGTTCCCTTCTAAGTGGGGAAAGCAATGTAAGCTCAAAGCCATATAACAAAAGCCTGGGGATCAATTCAAAAAATTGATTTTGTCCTTGGCTTTTCATGGTGGTTGATGGGGGAAAGTGTATGTTTGCAGTTGAAAATATCTTTGAGGCTACCAAATCTCTCAAGCAAGAACTGCACCACCAGCCACAAGCAGAAATTAAGAAAAATTATTCCAGTCAGTGCCACCCTGCTACCAGCTCAACAAGATTTTGCTGTGGTGGGAACATAAGCTAAAATCTTCCAATCATGAAGTGGCCAGAATCTGCCTCTCTAAATCAAATCCTTTCTGTAATAGGGGTGAAGCATTCCCAGACCAGCAACTGGTAAAAGATTTGGCTATTCCTAGCACTTCAAGATCTCCGGCCACTTAGGCTGAGTCAGCAAAGCAGAGAATATCAAGATTATTTTGAGCATGCATGGAGTTCTATTTGAGACCTTATTTTCCTTCTTACACACAGACTAAGATTTGTAAATATTGAAAAACATGAAAATTGGGTCTTCATATTTTATGAGAAAAATACTGGTCCGATCAAAAAGGAAGCAACCATCTGGCACCACTCCTTCCAGATGTTTTCATAACCATTCTCCATTTTTTCCTCCCCAAACGTGTGTTTTCTGCATACTCAAAGAACTGCCATGATCCCCTCTTGTTTATCCATGCCCAGCTTCAGATTTCCAAGCCTGTGAGTTCTTTCCCTTTTTTTCTTACTTAATCTGTCATTCCTTTGGTCAGCGAATCTATTCAACAAACAGTTGTGTTTTGGAAAGAATTTTCTTTTGATTATGTTTGTGGTTCAAGGGGCTGTGGCTGGCTTGGCAGCATGTTTGAAAGGACAGTTTGTTCATCATTTAAACCAACACATAGACTAAGGAATTTTGGAAATAGCCATGCCACAACAATGAATTTACAACATTCACTTGAACTGGGAGATAATTGTCAATGTTTGGAATGGTGGAATCATTGCTGGAACAGAAAATGACTGTATTGTACCTGTGGAGTCACTTTCCAAACAGATAATCTCATTTTTGTACTGCATAAAAAAAAAATCTGTAACTTCAGCAATCAAGTAGGTCAGGTATCCTGGACTGGTGCAGCTGTACTGACCTTTACAGTGCAAAAAATGAAGACTATTTTTCAATCCAGTCAGGTCATTGACTCTGTCTTAGATCAGCATCAGCCTTTGCTGCTAGGCAGAGGGAAGATCACATATGTCACGTTTTGTATTCATGAAACAGAGCTTTAAATCCAATGAAAAGGTACTCCAGAGAAGGCTCTTCTGAAATCTGCTGTAGCTGTGTGCTTTAACAGTCTTCAGGAAATATAAAGGTTTTTTTCCCCCAAACTTAATAAACAAACTTTCATGAGAAAATTGGTGCACAAGCAGTGCACCACAAATGGTAAAAACTATCCATCTCCTCCAGCTGGAACTAAATGGCCTTTGAAGTCCCTTCCAACCCTTCCAAAAGATTCTATGGAGATCTTCTGGGGACCCTGTGATTCCCCATTAATGCTGGATGCAGGATGAGACCCAGAGATCGGCAGAAGATGTGGCACTGGCGCAGCTACATTGGAGCTGCAGGACCCACTCTTGTTCTGAGGTGAGAATTGCAGCCACCCTCATGCCCAGGAGAAACTTAAACATACCAGGAACACAAACAACCCCAAGATCCCAACTTACAGCAGAGCTAAGAAAGCAAACGATCAGTCTTTCCTGAAGAGGATTCTGACCTCACCTAATGAAACTCCCACAGCTGGACACATGCTGCTGTCACCCAAATGTATCTCACAAGTGAATCTTAATGCTATTTTCCTAATTTTGTTACAGGGGAGATGATACAGAAGTGATGAAGGGAGGGATTTAAAAGAAATGTGGATGTGGCACCTAGGGACATGTGTTAATGGTGGCCTTGGCAGGGCTGGGGGAACAGTTGGACTCAATGACCTTAAAGGTCTTTTCCAACTGATCTTAAAGGTCTTTTCCAACCTAAATATTTCCTTGATTCTATGACTCCATTGTTCTATTACACATTCTATATTAGCTAAATCCATGTATCATCTTTTGTTGATACTTGAGAAATGAACTTTTTCTGGCAAAGAAATGTTTGCCAAGGCCAGTGACAAATGTGTTATGTATCAGCATCAAGAGAAAATGAGCCCTGAAATTGGCACAATCAAGTGTGTATAAGAGATGTGTTTGCTCATGCCTCCAATCAAGGATCCTAGTTAAATAATCATGTGACTCATACAAGAAGCTACAATTAAGCGGCACAGCTCACGATTCTAATATTCATGAGCAGTCCATAGAGCCCAAGTATAAAGGGATACATTTCCAAATTTGGCTCACAAGTTGGTCTGAGGAAATGCTGTTTTCTCACCAATATTAGCTCAGTTGGGAAGAGGTGCTTCATTTCTCTAAACGATGCTCATTGATTATTTCCTCGCCCTTTGAGAAGCATGGAAAATTTTACTTACAATAATTGGCGGAAAAATTAATTTCTATAAAACTGGATTTTTTTTTCCTTTTTTTCCTTTTTTTGAATTAAGACTGTTTCAAAGCAAATACAAACATTGAAAACAAGTGTCAGGTATTTAACATTTCAGCTCTTTTTCTCTGATGTCACTTTTATTGCTTTCACTGTTTCATCACAAAGCAATAGTGACTCTGTACAAACAGGACACCTTTCGCTAGACCAGGATGCTCCAAGCCCCAACCATCCTGTCCTTGGACACTTCCAGGGATGGGGCAGCCACAGCTTCTCTGGACAACCTGTGCCAGGGTCTCATCACTTTAACAGTGAAGAATTTCTTCTTATTATCTGATCTGAATCTCCCCTCTTTTAGGTTAAACCCATTCCCCCTTGTCCTATCACTATCTGCTCATGCAAGAAGTCACTGACCCTCTTTTATATAAGCTCCCATTAAGTACTGGAAGGTCACAATGAGGTCGCCCTGGAGTCTTCTCCAGACTGAACAACCCCAAACCTCTCAGCCTGTCTCCATAGCAGAAGTGCTCCAAGCAGAACTGGGGTTTACACTTCACCGAAACCCAGTCAGAAAACAATCAATGTCTTACTGAAGCAAACTATCAAGTTTGCCTTCACAGCCCACATTTATAAATCAATGATGCACTTTCCCCATTTTCCATTTACCTTTATATTTACAACAATACTAATTAAATCAGTTTAATAAGACTGTGGTTGCTGTATCTTTTTTCCATTTCCTCCTTCACTGGATGCAGGCACTATGCTGTTAGTATCCAACTATCATTGAACACTTTATCTTCTATAATTTCTCTCTGCCAAGCCTGCATTTATTAAAAATCCTTGTTATTATTTTATGCTGAAGTTTGCTGTTTGTCCAACTTAAGCCATTGAATGCTGTGTTGAGGTTTGTCCACAGGAGTTATTCACCCACTCCCCTTAAGGAAGGCAGGGCTTTCCCTGCAAAACACATATAAAGCTATTTTTCTTTAAAAAAAAAAATAATTGCCATAAAAAGACACTGAAACACAAAAATATCAGCCATTCTTACTTTTCTGTCACTTGTGGCTGATGCACATTTTCAAAGAGTAGCAGAAGCTGCTGGTTTGTACAGGGCAGGAACCAAACAAAGATGGGAAAATAATAAATTAGCGTATTTCCTGCTGCCATCCCTCACCTCAGTTTATACATTCACCAAAAACAGGGCCAGAAAGACCTGAGAGACCTGGTTCCATCGCTGGCCCCAGGCAGCAGCATCACTTCCTTTGCCATCAGGGTGATGTCCCTCTGCACTGCCCACTCCAGCACCTGAGCTGCAGCCACCACCCATCCAGCAACCTGTGTTTCTCTGTCCCACAGGTCCACATTCTCCAAAAGTCTTTTCCAAATGTTTAATCTCAGTGTTGCAGCTGAAGACACACCCATTCCTGGAGATCAGGTTGACTTGGGCTCTTTGCTTGGGTTTTCACGAACCCAAAGCCCTTTGAGACTGCTCTTGTTCTGTGCCTCAGTGATTCTCTCTTTTAGCTTAAACAAGCCTGGTTCTTTCAATCTTCCCTCCTAGGTCATATTTCCCTGACATCTGATCACTCTGGCCCCTCTCCTCTGGGTTTTCTGCATTGCTTCTGAGGTGTTGTGCCCCAGACTGGACACCACGCTTGTCCCCAAGCCATTCATTGCATCAAGCCCACAAAACACACATCATCACATCTCAGCCTGGCATCTGCTGTTTAGCAACAGCAAAACAGCACAAGATTTGCAGCCTATGGTGGCTTGGGTTTGGCTTGTGACCCTCAACACCCCAGCCCTTCTCTGATGGATTCATCTGGGGTTTCCCCTCCTGTGTTTAGGAAGCTGGCTCTTCATGCTGAGGTGCCCTGTTCCAGCATAACCTCCTCCTGTTTATTCAGAATGTTTATACAGGTGGCCAAGACCATTCTGCTTTTTCGTGGTATTCCTTGTGGTTTCCCAGTGCTAGATGCAGGAGCTGGGAGAGCTCAGCCAGCCTCCAAGGGTCTGGAGACTGAAGTCAGCACACTGGGTCCTGCTGTGGCACAGCACTCCTCCAGGTACTACTCACATGGTGAAAGGCTCAACTGATCTGTCTCCGCCTTGAAGAATGGGGATTTCATGCCCTTGCAATTGACTAAAAGAAATAACTGAGAAGCAAAAATGCATTGAAAAGCTTTTTTTAAAAGCAATTATGTTAATTGCTCCAACTGAACAAAGGGTGGAGGGAGATGGTTTTGCAGGCAAAGTTTGCCTCCAGATCTCGTGAGCAGAGGAGATGTGGACCAAAAGGCAGCTGCTGAGTTGATAGACTTAATCCCCTACCACTACAAGCATCAAATTACCTAATTCCCTTCACAAATTGATGAGAAATCCATCGCTTGGGAAATCCAAATTCTTGAGAGTAGCTGGGATTTCTTTTCCTTGCTATTCATTTTCCCCTCCATGCTGACTTCCTCTCCTCCCTGGACTGACACTCCTGTGTAATTTATACAATTTCACCTTTCTGCCTACACTGATTTTTAGTGTAGCTCATTTCCCCTGGCAGTGTCACCAAACACCAGGAACAAATACCCCTTTACCTCTCAGCTTTATGTTGGACAAGGTTAGAAACCAGCTTCTCTAATTCATATTCTTGTGCCTGGCACAGCAGAGCAGCTGTAAGCAGAAATCTGAGTGAGCAGCTCTGCAGATTATTTCCTCAAGATGGTTTTTTGCTCACATCTGGCTTTTCATTTCTAAAAGTTACAAAAGCCTGGGACAACTGGTGCTGGGAGCAGGCAGCAGCAGAAGACTCCTGGTAAGATTTGGACCTTACCTGCTATGGCAGTTACTGCCATTCAGATGAATGGGTCTGAAATTGGTTGAAAACTTCTGGAACAGATGATTTTTTTCCTGAAAAGCTGACTGAAACAAGCAGCATAGAAAATCTGAGGGTGTAGTTGTCATTGCACCTCCAAGTTCAGGGTTGGGAGAGGGAACCTGATGGCTCCTAAAGGCTTCACTTCCCCCTCATGGGGAACTGCATTGCTTTCCTGCTCATACAGTGTCAGAAGGGGAGGGCTTTTCAAAAATAAAAGTCTTGTGGAGAGACTAAGAAGAGCCTGATTTGCTGTCTTCCCTCACTTTCCTTCCCTTGCTTGGCATCAACAGGCAAGTCACATTTTTAAGTGAGTAAAGAAGGAGCACTATATAATGATGTTGACCTGCTGGAATGAGTCCAGCAGAGAGCTACCACAGGTCTGGAATACATCTATAAAGACAGGCTGAGAGAGTTGGGGCTGCTCAGACTGGGGGAAAAAAGGCTCCAGGGAGATCTCAGGGCCTCTTCCTGTGCCTAAAGGGTCTCCAAGAGAGCTGGAGAGGGACTTTGGACGAGGGTGTGCAGTGGTAGGACAAGGCAGGATGGCCTTCAGCTGAAGGTGGGTAGGTTTAAATATTATGAAGAAATTCTTGGCTGTGAGGGTGGTAAGGCCCTGGGACAGGTTCCCCGGAGAAGCTGTGGCTGCCTCATCCCTGGAAATGTTCCAGGACAGGCTGGATGGGGTTTTGACCAACCTGGGAGGTGTCCCTGCCCATGGCAGGGGGTTGGAACTGGGTGATCTTTAAGACCCATTCCAACCCAAACCATTCTATGATTTATGATTCAATGATAATTATTTAAATCCAAGGACTCTGGGCAGCCGCTGGCTTGGAGAACACTTCATGCCTTCTTCACCACAGTGCTGGCAAAGCCATCTGCCATAAAGAGAGAATAACCTGCTTGGTGTTATAGCTCAGAAGCAATTAGATGGGCTGGACCAGGAGGGAATTTCATTTCCAGTGACAGAGAATCAAGGTCACAACCCTGTCGACTGCATTAAATAGGTGCTCACAAACCCTACTTGCTGGTACAGTAGCTCTCAGTTTTAATGGGTATTTTCAAGCTGAGAGTAAAGTGTATTTATGTCATTATTCTTCAGATAGAAATGTCAAGGAATAAGTCATAAATGCAGAGTTGAAATTAAGCACACTGATTGCAGTGGTTTGTGTTATTCCTGACATTACCTAGAAGCCAAGCTATTGCAAAAGAAATTCTGTCCTGTGGGAAAATTTCATATTATTTTCAATTTTCTTTTCATCTCAAATCAAGGGGAAACAGAAAACCATTCTATGGAAGAGAAAGCTCCACAGGAAAAATGTCTGGAAATGTTGAAACACGTTGCTTCAGCAAATCTACCAGTGTCAGTAGAGCTGGCAAATAACACATGGTATTCCCCCTATTTTGTTGAGCTGGAAGGGTGAATGCCTTTGTAAAACATAACTAAGGATCCTTAATATTAATTTAAAAGTAATAACGTTCAGGAAAAAAATTAACTATCTTCAGGAACCTAAATAAAAATAACTGCCCTACATTTTTTCAGGGGAGAGGAATGACTTTCTGGAGCCTCAGCCTGAGAGGCCCTGTAAATTGAGTCACTGATGATGAAGCCAAAACCTCTTTGGAGAAGCCTGGCACTGCCTGGGCCTCATCAGACCCAAATCTAGTTCAAATGCAGCTCCTGTTTGTAAGACCCTTCACTGCCCTGTGGATTAGATGTCCCATCAGGAAAATAGTAAAAAAGGTATCCTATGCCTCCCCAAAAGGCAACCTGAGGAACAGCAGCTTTGTCTTGCACTCTATGCTTTTCACCATCTCTTGGAGAGCAAAGGAAGATGTTGGCAGAGAGCTGGAAAAGGGAAAGCAAATAGAAACACACAGACATTATACAGCAAGAGTCCAAGTACAAGTCATGCCAAACTCCGAGTTCCAGTAAATGCCAAAGACCCGAGTGGATTATGGGCAGGGAAGGGGAAAACTGACTCCTCAGAAAGTGCTGGAAGATGTGGCATTTCCATTTCCCAGATGTTGCTGATATGCTGAAAACTCCCCTTTCTGCTCACTTAGCACAGCTGGAACATTGCAAAAACCAAACCCTCCCTAGGAAATTTTTTTTTTTTTTTTTGCAAATCAGCACATTCTGCAGCACAGATTTCTTCCCCTGGTGGGGAGGGAGGTGTCAGGAGTTACCATCCAGCTGTGATGACACCTTGTAGGAACAGTCAGAAGAAATTCCTGAAATCTTTATTGCTGAAGCCCAGCCTTTGGCCAGTGTCTCAGAGGGACTGTGTCCACTCTCTAACAGCTGCAGGCAGTTGTCTGCAGGCTGAGGTGGGAAATCATGCACCAGATTTTATGCAGATGTCAGACAAAGGGAACAAGCAGTAGAAAAGGAAGCGTCTGAAGCTGCACTTCTGGGATCAATTCACAGAACTGTGTAGAAACTGTTCACCCAGTGCAGATCACATCAGAAATTATCTTGATGACAAAGAAGGAAAATAAATGAAGCTATTCTGTTGGTCTTCCTACTCTTTAGGGTGCAATCAGGGCACATCTTCAGCATTGCTATTAGCATTCCTCCACCAAAGAAATCCCAGCAAAGCACTGAGCTCTCATTTTCAAAGATGATGCTGGAAAGCTTCCCAGATTATATGTTTTCCTCTTTAATTTATACCTCTGAGGATAATGCTAATCAAGGATGCAGCGAAAGTGGTGAGACATCCTCAGACCCAGGCTGATTTATTAACAGTGGTTGCATTATTCTCACTTGGAGAACGACGCTAGTATCCCAAGCTTCCATAAAAAAAGGATCCTGCTTGCTGGTAGGTTATCAAATACAAGCTGACAATGTACTTGCACAGCAGATATGCATAAGTGCATTGCACAGTATGATTCATCCACAAAACATCCAGCATGCTAGAAGCTCAATTTAAAGTAGGTTAGAAGAACGATTCATTAAAAAGCAACAGCAGAGAGAGGGGAAAAAAAAGAAGCCCAAACTCTAAAATCTCCTCCTGAGAATGGTACATTTGCTTCTCAGTCTTTGTTCAGCCCCCTCTCCTCACTTTTGAATAGAATTTGGATGGTGCAGGGAGGCACAAGCATGTAAAAATACATGTAGCTAGACAAATATTACAAATGCCATCTTCAAGGCCTGGCAGATCTACCAAATATTCCAGGGATTATACATGGTCTGCTTAGCACGTTCAAAGTGGAAGGAGATTGCATATATTTCACACAGCATTAATCCCCAGGCCTGTCTCCTCAGCTCTGACCTGAACTTCTACTACACAGCACCGAATTATAGAGGCTAATGTCAAAAGGACTTTGAGGAAAAAAAAGAATTCCCAAAATGGCAACTGGCTTTTACTATGATAACTGCTCAGATAATCCTCCATAATCTCCAGTGGTATTTTTTAGGGTAGGGGAAAAAAGAAAAAAACCACAACAGAAAAAATGCACATGACATGGCAATTCTAAAATAGAATTAAGAACTTTGCAGGCTGGAATTAGTGCTTTTAAAATGGATTTTGTGTATGTTTGGAATAAATGTCCTACTATAAAAGCAAAGGTACTTTTCTGAACACTGTTGCCAGCCAAATAAGGTGAAACATGACTTGAGAATAATTTGAAAATGTATGCACTTATTTCTAAGATTTCACTATTTTTATTAATATTATTTTAATCCATGTATCTCTTGGGGAGAGATTTTTTTGTCTGATGACAAATTTCTAAAAAAAATTAAATTTAAGGAAATTTGGTCCACTGTCCTGGCAGCAGAGGTAGGTGTGCATTTTCATAGGCAGAGTTCCTATTTCATCCATGTAAAAGTAATCCAGGTTTTACTCAATGACTCCACATCTGTCCATGCAATCAATTAATTGCTTGTTTGACTTTTCAGTCCTGTATGCAACGTACCCTCATTAAACACTCACCGAGCTTTTTACTTAGAAAAATAGATACCACCTAAAACATTGAGGATCTACAAAAATCCTCTCTTGCCAGCAACAAAGATGCCACTTAGCAGACAATTTCCTATAAGGATTTCTTAGTTAAAGTGATAAATGGAGCTACTGCCCAGAGGTTCCAAACCACTTTTATTTTATTTTATTTTTTCCCATAAACAATGTGTTCAGAGGAGGTGACTCCTCTGGGATTTTAACTCTCACACATCATCTTGGAGTGTCACCTTTGGGCCCAATACCTTTCCTACAAACTAATTATGCTCTGAGAATCACAGGTTATAAACAGAGACTTTCAGGAAAACCAGGAAATTCTGAGGAATCAGTTCTACATTCAACTCCAGGGATAATTTGCTAGAGCAGTTGAGAAATCAGCAACTACATAAATGCTGCATTATGTCTTTTTTTAAAGAACTGCAAAAGCTGCAAAAGAGAGGAATCAGCCTCAGCTTTAGGTTAGCCCTACATCAAAGGCAACCGTCTCAATTAAAATTTAGTGCACAGCAATATTGCAGTTTAGAGATTTGCATCCTAGGCAAATCCTCCTCAATGATGTTTACCAAAGCTATAAACCTTTGTAATAGAAGGAAAAAAATACCAAAAAAACCCAACCTGGCAAACTGACAAACATGCTACATCCTTAGATAGAGATGAGCACTAAGCAGAAGACGAAAAAACTGCGATATACATTTTTGTAACTTTTATAAGGAGCAGGAGAAGACGTTTCCCATTTTACTAAAATCAGTCTGCAAATAACAAATGACTGCTGCTCGTATCACACAGCTACACCTGCACGGAGCAGCTCAGCTTCCAGTTCAGCTGAAGTGCACATTTGATTTCCAGCGTGTTGCATCGTGCTTCAGTGCTGAAGTCAACAGGAATGAAAATATCATGAAATGCAAAACATCTCCTAGGAACATGAGCAGCAAGTGCATCTCGTTTGCCTCTGCATTAAGGACATCAAGGGAAAGACCCAATTAAGGCTGATCGGAATTCAGACCCCTCTGTGCTCCAGTAGCCAGTGGAGGGCTGGTAACTGTGAAACCTCATTCCCCCTCCCACAAAGCACATGGAATGCTGCTCCACAGATCAGAGCAGAGATGAGACACTGATCCCCAGCTCTGATGGCTGCGGGTTTTCACCTCCCACCCTGGCCGTGGCCTCGGTTCCTCACACAGGGAGAGGGATGCAGCTGACCTGGATACGGGTGAGCACTTGAATGGTGGTGGCAGATTTAGAGCAACCTTTAGGCTGTGCTCAGGATCCAGCCCTTTGGCCTGCCCATGAGCTTGGCATTGAAACAATTTCCAAGCAGAGCTGCTCTGCTGGTTACGTGTGCACCAAGATCTGTGTGAGGTGAGGGAGTCCCCACCCTCTTGACATGAAAAATGATGTTTGTGGGGGGTGCAGGCCTCTACTTAGGGGATGGATTAGGCCTGTGAATGGCAGAACTCTCTTGCTGATCACTATCCTTAAATGCATTCTGTCCCTCCAGCAGTTCTTTCACAGGTGCCCCTGAGTGTTTTTGGGAGCTGTGTGGAGGGGCCCAGGCTCAGCAGGAGATTATCAGTACAAACTCCGATGGCTCAGGCTGTCTGCAGCCCTTCTCTGCACAGCTGTGCTGCAGAGCCTGCCCAGGGTGAGGATTTTTGTTTGATCGTGCAGCCAGTGACTAATGCAGTGCAGGGAAAGCTGGGGGTGTCATTTGGATCACTAACTTCTGCATTTGTGGCTTTGAAATGTCCATGGGTGCGCCGATGGAGTGAGGGATGGCACCCAGGGCTGTGTTTGGGATACAAAGCACTGGCCAGACTTGGTGTTTCCTCCTCAGCCACAGGGCTCACCCACATGTGCACCCAAGATATGGACTGATAATTTGGACAGAAAAAACCCCCCTCAGAGACAAGAGAAGCACAAGATCCCGAGAAACTGAGAGCAGGAAAGTTTCCAGCCTGACCAGGCTGCCCCATGCATTTGCTTTTTACTGGCCACAGTCAATAAGTCCCTTCGATGTCTTTAAAGCTACCAGCAATAAATCAGCTGCAGTTAATAAATTCAGCACTTCTGAAAAATAAGACATAACTCATGTCCTGAATGGCACAGAAAAGCCTCGAACTGACACAACTCTGCAGGTCTGCAGAGTCACCCCAGTGCAGAAAGCATCCTCCCCTGCTCCACCAGCTCCTGCACCCGAGCAAACACCCCACTGCAGCACTGCACCCAGGATGGGAGTCACCCCTGTGTGAAGGAGATGTTGGGAATGCTGCAGCTGTTAATGGCAATTGTGTTGAAATCACTGCTGAAGAACCAGTTACCTTTTCTCATACAAGATCTCATGATAGCAGGAGGCTGTATCAAGGGCAGGCGACTCATTACAGCAGTGAAAGAAATATGCAAATAACTCTTTTATTGGCTGTTATTTAAATAAGGATGGGAAAGCCCGCTCTTAAGGAATATTAAAGTACAAAGCCAATGCTTATGAGGTAACACCTCAATATTTGAAAGAGACAGGCTTATGAAGGATGTAGTAATTTCTAATAATTTTTATTCTCACCTAGATGCACATGATAGATCAAAATAAACAACAGCAACTTTATTATGATTTTCATTCTAAGTTTTTGATCTCTTTAAAGGTTAATTTTCACAGTGCTGTAATGAGATGGGTAAATGCTGGTGCTTCCATTTTACATGCAAGTGTCCTGACGCAGTGTGGTCTAATGGGTAATAAAGCAAATTTATCCATGATGTATCTTCTACTTCATTTATCCCTAAATTAAACAAAACATGCTCACCTTTATGCATATGCTTAAGACCATCCTAATTTTAATAGCAGTTAAGAATGCACTTATGTTCCATAAAATTAGAATCTTAAATACTTCATTGAAACAGGAGGACTGAAACAGGTGATTAAGGTCCTCTCTATTTCAAGTCTTGCCTTGCAGATGAGTGCCAAGAATTTATTCTCACTCTTGAAGGTACAAGGTTTCTTGAAGGAATAGACTGACCATAAATCAGAAGTGTCTTAACAAACAAGAACACTAAATGTGAGGTTTGCTCCTGAGTGCTGAATCATGCCAACTCTACAGCTTTTCCTAAATTAGAAAACTAATTACAAATAATGCTTCATTACTTGAAACATGGTTTGCTATGTGGAGGCCAACTTCTCTTTTGAAAAGAACAAACAACCCAAGAAAAACTTGAACCCCCAGAATTTTGTAAGCAGTCCTGATTTAGACGTCAGAGAATAGAACACGAAGAACAGACATGAGGACTTAAATGCTACATGAAAAATGAAAACGCTCAGTGCGTACTCGGCCTATTTTAGAGGTACCAACTACTCAGGAGGGAGAGTGAGGGAAATTCCTAAGAAGTCACCCATTTAAAAACTCCATTCCCTGTTGATGATGTGGACCTGCAGCACAACTCCTTGGCTGTTTCAGGAACTTTAAGCTAAAACACTTGTGCACAAAATATTTAGGTCTTGGGGCCAAATCGGGTCTCAGGACTGAAAGCAGAGCCTAACTCTAGTCCTGAGCATCCTAGGCAAATCCAGGCCACGCAGTTGGGCCAGGATCCCTTCATGGGACAGTCTGTGAGGATATCATAAACAGACCTATGGGATCTGCCCAAACTTTTCTGGGAGGATTGAAACAGAGGCAACATGCAGGCATTTTCTGAGGTCACTGTCCCCAGACAGACTGATACCTGCACAATACAGGTTTTTTTGGTAAAAATAAAGCATAAGGCACATCATTGAGCAGCATTTCCAGAGCTGAAGAAAAAAGGAGGCAGATGTGCCTCCTGGGACCCTTGCACCAGTGAGAGATAATGAACCACCCAGCCCAGGGGAGACTCACAGCCCAGAAAATACCGCAACTCACAAAACCCAACGCTTGCAGTAACTGGGACATCCAAAGCCTCTCCCCTCCACGTCGTTCTCCTCCTCCCCAAACTCTCCCCCTCAGTTCCTTGCCTATAAATAAAACATTTCATTACTGAGTGATGAAGATTAAAATAAGGCAGGTGAGTCACCCTCCCTGGTACTACTTTGCTCTTTCATCTGCCTCATCCTCTTCCTCAACCCAGTTGCAGCCCTGAAGGCTGAAGAAAGTTTATCAGTGTGGCAGTCAAAGCAGACAGAACTACCTGCATCCCTGTGAGGAACAGGCCAAAACCAGCTGCATTTTGATCTGTATGGAGTTGAGAACTACGCTGCTGCACAGATTTTAAACCAGGAGTTTTTATGCACCTCTGAGAGCACAGCAAATGAAGAGCATTGCTGGAGAAACCCAACAGGAGCCATTGCTCCTACTTTACACAAACGAGAATGAAGGATGGCATTTCAACAGGATTTTTTTTTCTTTTTTTTTTTGATGGCTAACTGTGGGCTTAGGCTACTTTGTCAAGCTTCACGAGGATTACAAGAACAGAAAGATCCAAGAAGAAATCCGCTTTGTTCTCTCTCTGCAAAATCTGCTTGCACTAACAAAACAGCAGGGAATGGGGAGAGCCTCCACCAAATGATCCCTGTCCCCTTCACTCACAGAAGTAGATCAGAAGTTTTGAGTGGCTAATCCAGACATCAGAGAAAAACTAAATTCAGTTCTCTAAATCAGAAAGGACTAAAATGTTAATAGTAGAATTGGCATGAATATATACTCTTCCAAAGTGAAACTAAATATAGCCTCAGGTGGTTTGATCTGAGCAAGATTGTCTGGCACTTCAGGACATATTTCCAAATATCTGCTGAGGCTCCCCTGTGTCATTCTTAGGTCAGTGAATCCACCATATCACGATTTTCTGCAGCAACTTGAAAAATCAAGGTTTGGATCTTGGCCTTTCCACTGCAGTGGCTGTGAGCAGCACACTGCCATGGATGCTTGGGGCAAGGGAGATCTTCCTAGAGCAAGATCTGAGAAGGGGTGGGAAGGCCACACGGGATAGCGCTAGTTGCCTTGGGGAACCTGCTGCATTTGTCCATGATCTGACACCCCAGAAAGTGTCAGTGCCAAACCCAAGCAGTGCAGACATTCATGTTCATGCCTACTTCTCTCCACCCAGGTGAACCACGGGGCTCTCAACCTGCCTGAAAACCATCAGAAATATCTTTCATGCTGAAATGCAAAGCTGCCAGTAACTCACCCTCCCCAGTAACTGGAGAGAAACCATAAACTGAGATTCACTGATGCAGCATTATCAATACCAATTCAGGCTTATGGCAGGAGAACCTCGCTGCAGTCCCTTGCAGGCAGAGGGTTGGGTTGGTGGGTTAGCTCATGGTGAGAACACATGGGTGCACTGCACATATCTTCAAACTCAACCTCTACAAATCACATGAATTAGAAAAGATTTTAAAAATTGTCTTTACTTAAAGCACTGACATTAGAGACTCTCCTCATCATGAAGCAGTGGGAGCCAACACCCCTCATGGTCTTGTGTGTTCTATCTACACCTATCAGAGCATGAAACACTCCTGAGATTTGGTCTCCCACTGCTCCTCAGCAGGCAGAAGCTGTTCCTCAACTCATCTGCCTCATCCAAGCAGCTTTGAGTCCATCCTTCCCTCACTGGCACACACCAAATGGGTGCTGTTATTCCCATAAGCACAGGACTTCCACGCCACTGAGGCACCCCAGGGGACCCCAACCAGCCCCTGGATGCTGTTCCAGAAGGGTTCCCACAGGCCCTATTCACCATCCCATTGTATCCCCATAGACATGTCCCAGTTATTGATGCTATCCTGTGGCACTGGCCTCCTCTCCTTTGGGCAGCTGGACCCCACATGTGACCTGTCTTTGGAGACAGCTGGAAATGGGCCAGGATTGCCAGGGATGTCCTTACTGCTGTGCCCTGTCTGAAGGCCTGGAGTGAGAATGAGCTGGCAGCTCTTTCAATCTCAGCTGCATGGACGTGGGGGCATTACACCAGGCCTACACCACCCTACAGATACCCACCCATGCACCAGGCTGCATGAAATTTCCCACATGCTCACACAGGAATCACCATTTGTATGAGTTCCTACCCTTTTCCTGCCATTTTTCCCCAAAGAACGCATCCAGCATGGAGGTACAGTCCATTCTAACATTTTGCCATTTCTCTGGAGGAAACCATATGTGTTTATCCTGGGGAATGCCTGATAGCCTGTGTAATATTTTTGGAAATAACTCCTGTCAAGGATTTTTAATCACTGTTGATGTATAAAAATAAAATAACAGAATCTGTGACCAGATGGTGTGTTGGGTGACATGGGGCTCTCTTCACCAACATGTAACTGCTCACCAGCCCTTCAGGACCGCTTCACTCACCAGTCCTTGAAAGAGCTGCCTGCAAGGTCTTCTCACCCTGAACCAAATTCATTTTTGGGAAGGAGGAAAGCTCTGCATTTGAGAGAGAGAGACATTTTCAGCAAAATTCAGGGGCCAATTATAAAAGCAAGAGAAACAGCTTTGTCCCTGCCCAGAAGCTACTGGAGTTTATCTTCATTGGAGCCCTGCAGGAGGAAAGGCTGATGTGGGATCTGCAGCTCCCTGTTGCCCTGACTTCGCTTGAGAAATCTCTGAGCTTTCCACTCCTCGTGGGAATTTTTTTCTGCAGTCTCAATCACTGCCGATTTTGGTTGATCCAAAGAATGGGGAGTGAAATCCATTGCTTTTCATCATTCAGAAAACACTCACCAGGTTTTGACACAAAGCCAGCTTGGCTCAAAGCCGGGCCCACGGCCAGCTTGAAAATATTCCTGAACCTTTCAACAATCCCTGGCTGGTTTTCAAACTTAAAACAAAAGCCAAAATCAGGGAAAGTTTGCAAATTTTTAGTTTGTATAAGAAAATATCTGCACAACCTGTGATAAATTCCTACCATTTGTTTTCAGTTATTTTCATGCTGGGAGAATCTCCCAAACTCCAAACCCTGCTCTTGCCTCAGAGAGCATAACCATGGTTTTCACAAAACAAGAAGACCGGTCTGACAGGTGTGCAGGAAGACACAGGATGTGCTGGGAAGCTACCTGAAAATTATTCTGTCCAGTTCACTCTTGTTTGGATGGATTTCTTCTTGTCTAAAGTGTCCCCAGATGGCCCATTGTGTCAGGAGTGTTTGACTTTATGGCAGACTATGGCAGTGTTGTAAAAAAGCTGGAGCTGTGTGTCTCCCGCTGGGTCCATTCCTATGGCTTAGGAACAGGCAGGAATCTCTCTCTGAGCAGGAGAAATAAAGAGTTTTCAGAAAAACTTGACAGTTTCAGATATTCAACGATATGACAGTCTTCTTATTCAGAAACTTATGAATACTTAGTCACACGGAGAGTACAAGGAAATTATTTACTTCCCCCGGTGAAGGGGGTGGGAGTCGTGGCTCTCTAGGTAGTGTGGAACAGAAATACAGCTGCTGCAGCCACAAACAGAGGGAGACTGCGTGCGCAGGGCTGCACTGCTTGGGATGCTGCTCTGTCTGCCATGGTCGGCCAGACACGCACTCAGCCACACAACGGTTCTTTATTGAACAGGGAAAACAAAATGGGAAATGTTTAAAGCACGTTACTACTCTTATGGTACTGCTGATTTGACAGCCTGGCAGTCCAAAACACCAAAAAAAGCTCTGTATCACTCACTTTGCCTCCACCTTGCCACAGTTTGACACATGCAAACAAACACATCTAAAAGCCCCTTTGCAGACGATTCCAAAAGCTGAAAATTTTCTTTGCGCCTCTTTTTCTTTTTCTTCTTTCCTTTTTTCTTTTTCTTTTCTTTCTGTCTGTCTGTCTATTCTGCATTCTCTAAGTGCAAACCTACAGATCATGTCAAGCCTGAAGAAGCCTTCATTAAATGTAAGCAGTTTTACAGTGATTCCATTTAATGGTGATTTACACAGTTTTAGAGACCACCCCTCTTTGTTCTGTACGGTAAGATTCAGCATGGCCATATTTTTATCCATCAGTGAACAAAAAAGCTCACAAGATTCTTTTCCCCGCTTCTTTATGTCATTATATGGTTGAGGCAGCCCTACCTGGAGACCCCAATCCTGCCCCTCTTCGCACACACTCAAGCAGCCTGACATTCCCAGCCATCTGCCTCTGCCTCCAGTAGAAAGTCACGTTTCACAACCCAACACTCAGCTCAGCGAATGAGCAGCACATCAGCAGATTAGCTGCCTGCCCAGAGCTACAAAACAGCAAAACATTTCCCACATCAGCCGAGGGGCGTTAGATCCCATTTTACCCCTGAACTCGGTCACATCGAGCAGACAGACAGGCACCAGGGAAACATCCATGTTGGGAGCACACACAGGCACCGACGCACACTCAGACCCTGCGAAACCACACGTGTGGGTATGAGCAGAACAGCACACGTAGCCACACAGACCGTGCTGTTCCTGGCCAGCTACTCTTTGTGCTGATTGACTGGAAGGGATTAGAAGGGACTCAGCCCAAAAACGCAGCTCCTAATGCTCCTGCAGCTATTGCATAACAGAGATCGATTCCTGTCCTGAGCCCTGACCCTCACCTTACTCAAGACAAGTTTAATGCTTCAGGCTGTGTTTAATGCTTCCCAGTGAGAAGGGATGCATCAGCTCCCCCAGGGCTGGGGTTTCTGGCTGTTTCTGTTCTCCAACAGGCAGCAATGGGAAAGAAAGTAAGGAAGTGTCACCAAGAAGGAAAGAGAGTCATTTTTCCCCAAACATTTCTACCAGGAGCTACAGAAAGCTAAAGCCTTCTAGGGTTCATTAACAGATATACACCTGCTATTAACACACCTCCTAAAGAAAGCAGCCCTAAACCAAGGGAAATTGAACAAATCCTGAAAATCAATGAACGTACAGACCCTAAACTAAATGCACCTGAATTCGAACACACCTCAATGCTCGAAAGGCGGAAAACACAGCAAGCAAGAAGTCCACAAATAAATGAACAAGTCCCAAAAGCATGCACAAAATGTACAAACACTTCAGAATAGGCACTCCATTAAAAGCTGCATGTTGAAATAACATAAGGGGCCATGCAGGAATTCCAGGTGCACGGGGAATAGCTGAAGTAATTCTGTGGAGATCTGTCACTCCAGATGTGAACAGGTGTGTGACAAATGAGGACAGATACACAACAAGTCAGAAAGAATCAAATGCCCTCCAACATTTGCCTGAAATCTGGGTGTCTTGTGCCTAACAAACTGCAAAGAGCTTTAGAGAACTTGGCTGGCTCCTGCGTCCCCCCTCCCCCACATCAGCAAAAAATAACTATTTGCAAAGGCTGCAATTCCTCGTTATTTTCTGTTTCCCTACATGCGCTCACTAACTCATTAGCAATGTTTCCAAGCAGCCAGGCTGGGAGAAAAACAGAGGAAGGGTCAGGAACGAGACAACCGGGAGATGCTGCTGCCAGGGCCCCTTTGTTGAGCATCCCTGGGTACCCCTCGCCTTTTACCTGGGGATGCAGTCGCCATGGTAACGGGCGGGTGTTCCCTGGCGGAGCCGAAACCCAGCTGTTCCCGGTGCTGAGCCCCATCTCCATCCCGCAGCGGAGCCCCAGTCGCGTACTGGTCCGCCCCGTCCGCAGCCCAGTGCACCCCAGTGCCCGCCAGCAGCAGGTCCTGGGGGTCCGGCGGGGCTGACATGCTGCCTGCAAGGCGGCCGCTGATCTCCGGCTCTCGGGATGCAGCGGGGGCCACCAGAAGGGCTGCGGGGGCCGCCGGGCTGCCTGGTGCTGCGGCCGCGCTGGGGTCTGGCCGGCTGCGGGGACCGGGAGCCTCCGCCGCTGCCGCTGCCGCTGCCGTATCTCCACTATTGCTTATTACGCAGGTGAAAATGGCTTGTTAGTTGGAGCCTTCCAGCCCTTGCGTCACCCTGTGGCTGGCATATCACAGGGCAGGAATCTGCCAGCCGGGCTGCCGCTCTCCCCCGTTTAACTGCTTCAGCAGGGTAGGCATCGGCTTGTGTGGGTAAAGGAAGAAATGCCCCCTTGCAGGCAGGCGCACACCTCCCTCTCCCCTCCCGCAGCCCCCCTCCTCCGCATCCCTGCGCTCCAGAGCATCCCGCAGGCGCCGCAGCCGGGCACGGCAACGCGCCCGCCGGGAGAGCCGCCGGCTCCTCCCGCACCGCCGGCCTCGGCCGAAAGGGCAGGCAGCTCTCGGCAAGCCCACTCTAAAATCGCCCCGTTCCTCCCCCTCTCCGCCAGCCCCTAACCCGGCGAGAGAAGCCGCGCTCTGCCCCTGGGTTTGTTTACCCAGTTGGCTCCTCTCTGTTTGCAGCCGCGCTGGAGACATGATCGCAGCTTATTGCATCTAAACGACACTTGTCAAAATAAACTCACAGCAGGTGTCTGTGTCCCTTTTTTTTTCTTTCCTTTTTTTTTTTTTTGTGCCATTATATTTGCTTGCTTACTGCCTCACAAAAATCATGTGTGTGTACCGAGGCAATGAGAAATGTCAGGGATTTTTGATGTCAGTGAGAGCAGCAGCAGTGTGAGATACAGCAAAGGTGAAAGCATAGGGCAGGATCTGTGCTTTCACAGGATCTGTGCCACTTCTCAGGTGAACTAGGAACAAATTTCCTTGCTGTCCTTTTACAGATGAGGAAAGGGATTCAGGTAAAGGTATGGGATCATTCTTGCACTGCACAGAGTTCTGGCACTGACAGGTCAAGGAAACAAATTCCCTGCCTTGTAGGAGGGCCTCTCTCTTGTCATGTGGCAGGTCAAGCTACAAAGCGGAGAGTAATTGCCCCAGCCAGAATATTTCATTCCCACTTGGCTCTTTGCCTGTTGCAGCAGTGGATCTCCAGCTGTGATCTGTATGTCACAGCATCCCTAGGCAGGCTTCAGACCCTCTCCAGCTACAGCAAGCTTATGCTTGGGTTTGAAAACTGAACATGTTCCCACTTTTTCCAAGCAAGGAGAGAGGAAATCAAGGGTAAGCCCACAACAGAAGATAAAAAGCCTCAAAAGTAGCCTTGAGGATTTCCATTTGTGTTATCTTCCCAAGGAATTGCCACCCTTATCCTCGCTCTGTCCTGCTGCTGCCTGAGAATCATAGAATGGTTTGGGATGAAAGGAATTTAAAAGACCATCTAGTGCTAACACACTGCCATGGACAGGGACACCTTCCACTATCCCAGGTTGCTCCAAGCCCAACCCAACTCGGCCTGGAACACTGCCAGGGATGAGGCACCCACAGCTTCCCTGGGCAACCTGTGCCAGGGCCTCACCACCCTGGGCAATCTGTGCCAGGGCCTCACCACCCTCACAGTCAAGAAGATGCCCTGGCTAACTGGATTTTCTTTATTTCTTTATTTCAAGATAGGACGTGTTTGCTGCAGATCAGTGGCAATGATTTTAGCCATGGAGTTTGTAATGCCAAATCCCATACCTCAGGCTCACCTCATGAGCAAAGGAGATTAATTTTCCAAATTCATGGCTCCCCCTTTGACATATACAATGACATATACAATGTCTGATTATGATTCCAGCAAGATTGTGATGACTTCAATATTGCTATTAATGATGTTAATAACATACAGTATGTTTTTAAAAATATGTCTTCCCATAGATCTTAATGCACGTCCTCGTTCGGATTTCCCAGTTTTCTTTTGCATCCACCACTGTCTGGGTCACCCCATGAGTCTCTTTGTGTGAGTGTGCAATGGACTGAAGTGCTCAGGAGAAGGCCTGTAAGAGCACTGAGCTCCTGGCAGCTCTGTTGTGTGAGCAATGGGCCATCACAAAGGTCTTGTGATAACGCACCATCATCAGAATGTGCATACACACCCACTAGGAATGATTCATTTCCACAGACCAAAGGGGTTATCATGGTCTGAGGGCTGCTGCCGTGAACACAGCCACTGTTACTACAGTAAAAGACTAAGAAGAAAGAGTGTGGACGGTGTGCCCTGCTTATTGAATAGAAATGGGGATAAGCAGGAGTCAGTAGTGTGCACAGGTGGCTAGGAAGGCTAATGGCATCCTGGCCTGTATCAAAAATATTGTGGCAGCAGGACCAGGGAAACGACTGTCCTCTGTGCTGAGCCTTGGCTAGGCTGCATCTCAAATTCTGAATAGAGTTTTGGGCCCCACATGTCAAGGGAGAACTTGAGGGGCTGGAGTGGGTTCAAAGAAGGAAAGGGAGGTGGGCAACAGCCGGGAGAAGAAGTCTGATGAGGAACACCTGAGAGAGATGGAGGGGCTGACAGTGGAGAAGACCAGGATCAGAGAAGAACCTTCTCACTCTCCGCAACTCCCAGACAGGGGGGTGGAGCTTGTGCAGGTCAGGCTCTGCTCCCAGGGAACAAGGCACAGGCCAAGAAGAAATGGCCTCAAGTTGTGCCAGGAGTGGTTTAGATTGCCTAAAAAATTTAGATTTTTTTAGAAAAATCTCCTCTGAAAGGGTT
>VZTH01011315.1:0-44077 GCA_013397815.1 Aleadryas rufinucha
CAAAGGAGGGCAACCAAGATAGTCAAGGACCTTGAGGAGAAGCCATATGAGGAGTGGCTGAGGNGAGGAGTGGCTGAGGTCACTTGGTCTGTTCAGCCTGGAGAAGAGGAGACTGAGAGGAGACCTCATTGGATTTACAACTTTCTCATGAGGGGAAGAGGAGGGGCAGGCACTGATCTCTTCTCTGTGATGCCCAGTGACAGGACATGAGGGAATGGCCTGACGTTGTGTCACAGGAGGGTTAGGTTGCATATCAGAAAAAGGTTCTTCACCCAGAGGGTGATTGGGCACTGGAACAGGCTCCCCAGAGAAGTGGTCACAGCACCAAGCCTGACAGAGTTCAAGAAGTGTTTGGACAATCAGACACATGGTGTGATTCTTGGGGCTGTTCTGGGCAGGGCCAGGTGTTGGACTCTGATGATCTTTGTGGGTCACTTCCAACTAAGAATATAGTTATAGTTCTGTTATACTTATTTCCTTGCATATATTTCTCCAGAAATGAAGACTTGCCAAGTCCTTATCTATTATTGTGTGCTATTAGTGTTCTACTGCCCTGTCTGTCAAGTTCATGGTCCCATTCTGGAAATGCTGGTCACTTCTTCACTAATGCCAGCCTCCTTATCAAAGAGAAAACAGTTTAAACAAAGCAGATGGACAAACTCTGAGAGAGAAAATATGAAAAGGAATTGTTTCTCTAAGATGATGTGGAAGGTCCTAGAAAGAGCTGGGAAAAGGACTCAGATTTCCTGGCCCTCAGATCAGAAATCGACAAAGCTGTCTCCCCAAGTGATGGCACCAAAATCTCCAGAATCAACCTTCAGCTTGGACTTGAAAGGCTGCAATAAAGGCCCTTCAAAACAAGTATTTGGCAGACAATTTCCATGATGCTTTATTTTGGGAACATTTTGATCCTCTTGTGGGCTGCCAGCAAAGCAGATGCAAGGTGGAGTTTTTGATTCATTCAGTCATGAGAGACTGAGTAGTTTCGTTCAGTGAGGATGGGCCAGGTCACTGTCTAGGATGACTGGGGTTAGGAGTGCTGGATGAAGGACACACTTTTACTGAAGGTCACGATGAAGAAAGAAAGTCTGGCTTGTTTTCAGGGTATTTTTAAAGCCTATTTTCCAAAGGAAACAATGCTTCTTTGGCTGTCCATCCTCCCTTTTTCCAGTAGCTTTGTAGCATGTCAGTCAGCTTCAATCACATCTGAAAGAGCAGTAGAAGTTCCAAAAACTGTAACTTTGTGGCTGTCAGAATAGGTGAAATGATACAAACCAGTGATTTCTGGAGGAAAGAGAGGGAGAACCCAACTGTTAGACATCAGCTGGCCATATGTGAACATGACCTGCCTGCTGGCAGGTATCTAGCTGTAGATTATGCACACTGCTATTGTCCCTTGCATGTTGTGGGGTGAGGATTAATGCAGCGGGTGATGATGTCTGGGGACAAAGGACATGCTCTTTTCCCCAGGAACCCCAGGCTTGGTTAGCCCTGTTGCTCAAAGGGCAAGTTATTTCCTTTATGTATGGGCAATGCTGAGGAATAGTGAGCTTGTCATTTTGCCGTGAGCCTGAGTCCCAGTCTCCTGCAAGAGCCAGTTCCAGTGCCCAGGGCCAGCTCCAGGATACACTCTATGTCCCACACACGTTCCTCCCTCCATTGTTTGATGGTGGTCTCAGCCTGTCAGGACACCATTGTCAGCAGCGGCCAAAGTGGACATGAGCATGAGAGGGAGACTGCGGGGAAGACAGCAAAAGTCTGCCAGGAGAGTAAATGAATGATGACCTCAACCACACAAATAATAACTGGCTGTTTGAAATACCAACTGTAAGGAAAACAGGTTGGGCAAGCTTCTGAGAGCACTTGGGCCAACTATACACTGCTTAGGGCATGCTGAGCACACCACATACCGCCATTAAGTAAGTACTGGTCACTGGTGTGGTGGGAGAAGCCCTCAATGCCAGGATGTTCACTCAAAGGCTTCCAGGACATCCAGCCCATCTCACCACAGGAGCTGTCAGGCACCACTAAGTGAGGACACCCAAGGACTTTCTAGGCGAGAGTTACGTGACTGCGTGTCTGAGCCACGGGGACATGTCAGACTGGCCTGGTTACTAGCCCATGAGAGTCTGGGAGTATGGCTATTAATTTTAGGGACTGGGATCAGATCCATGGTTGGAAGCACAAACCCTCTGTGATGAAGTGACCGCACCCTGGGGCTGACTTGTGCATGGCCTTTGTGCTCTTCATGTTATCTGATAGTTCAGATAAAAGCCCAATTCCCCTTTAAACTTTTAAGCACTTTATGAATTATCAGAGGGCTTTAATCTCTCTTTTCATGAGATAAGGGGCCTTCTAAGCCCCAAACTCTAATTGAATGGCTTTGGTTGTTTGATTTTAAGCCCCTCTCTGGGGGAAAGCAGGCCCATCATCCTGAGAAATGCCTTCCAATGTGATCTCAGCTAGACTAGGGCTCAGATGGGCTGTTAGGGATGGGCCCAAACAAGGACTCTGGTTGGTTTGTGCTCACAGAGGAGTGCATGGAAAAGAAATAGAGCAAACAGTGGATATTGATATTTATCTACTTCTACACTCCTTTACTTCAGCAGGGGCATGGAAACTTTGCACAAGCCTGCTGGAGAATCAGCTGCTGCTGGCCCTACTGTCCAACCTGCCCAGAGATGTTTGCATCTCTTATTAAATTGATCCATACCTACTATTTTATCTAACTGCTTTTGAACATGGTGATTCTTGAGTATTCACTGCTCCAAAGGGACAGGAACATCAGACAGGAGAGACTGACCTCACGAAACCATTTCAAAGTTTGTTTGTTTGTGAGAATATCTGCGCCATCCAAAGGATTCTCCTCATGACAGGGGACAGAATGACCCCATGGCACCTGCACATCCACTCGGAGCAGCTGTATTTCAAGCAGACTTTCACAGAGCTGTTCATGAGTGAACTGATGCCCAGGAGCCATCTGTGGGAATTATCTGATGAATAGTTTCATAGAACAAACAGCAGAGATTGAAAGAGAGAGGGAGAAGAGAGTCAGAAAAGGAGATGTCTGGAACAGGGCAAGATGCAGCAGGAAGAAAGTATTCTGCAAGGAATTAGGTGGTGGGGACTCGGCAAAGAGTACTGTTATTCCCCAGGCTTTAGGGAAGGCTCTTCTGGTCCCACCTCTTTCACCCTCAGAAATTGCTCCATGCCTTCTACGCAGTCATCCAGATTTACAGCATCTGCTGTAAAAAAGCGTGGTCATTGTGATGGAAGCTCCCAGCACTCAGGGAAGGCTGAGGATGAGTGTGGTCCTGTCTGTGTTGGGATAACCATTTGTAACCCCTGCAGAGAAGCTGGACAGCTTGCACAGTGCAAGGCTTGTGTTGCAGGGAGCTCTCAGTCCTATGCCCTTTCTGATGGGGAGACATAGACACAGAATAGCAGCCAACAAAAGACAAAGGGATGAAATTCTGGGTGGTGCTGGCAATAAGTCAGGCTAGCAAGAAGCAGTCCATACTGGGGATTTTACATGGCACAGCAAGGCATTGCCACCTTGAATTCAATCTCTGTTTGAACAGAGGATAAAATCATTAGGCTGTCCCAAATCCATCCCCGTGGCATGCAGAACGTGACACGTCCTCCAGCATGCTCTGTGTCCTCAGGGAGACTAGTGAAGGACCAAACCACCCCTGCACCATGAAAGACTTTACATACATCACTATCAACATGGCTAGACATAGCTGTGGATAAATACTTAGCAGAACAAGGAAGAAGTGTACACAAAAGTCTTGGCTAAAATTAGAGGGTGCAGCATTTCTATAAGGCAACAATGTATGTTGTTATTATTGTATGTGGCATCTGTTACTCCAGCTCACTGTCACGCTCAAAGCAGGAAGAAAGTAGTCAGAACACTTGGGCTCCTCTCATAACTCTGCATATGGTTTATTTGTTGTCTATGGGTAATTCACCTCATATTCACTGTCTCTTTTCTACTCTGCAAAAGGAAAAGCTAATAATTATTACCGAGTCTCTCTGGTCTGTTGGGAGGTGAAACTGATACAAAATCAGGGGTCTTGATATGAAAGGTACTATGTACATTAATGCCATGGTTTACTCTGCTTTCTGGACAGCTGCTGTGAAAGCTGAGTCTGGAAATCCAGACCTCCAAATACCCTGAAAGAGGTATCAGCAGCCATTGGTGGAAAGTGCCACGGCTTCCCTTTAGTCAGTTTTCCTCTCTAGAACTTTTCTTGGAGCAGACATCTGTGAGCTGTCCTCCCAAGTCTGCAACATCTAACCAAAAGTATAATGCCTGAGAAAGGAGGCTTCAAAATATTCCCCCAATTCCTCCCCTGGATTCAGAGTAAAAGAATCAGAGGCCCAAGTCTCAGAGTCAGGATCAAAACTGCTTAGGACTAGCTCAGAAACTACAGAGATGAAAGAGTAAGAGCCTACATAGCAATAGAGGTTAAAAATATTGTCAGACCTCTGCAGTGAGGAAGTGGTGGAATTAAGGTTTTCTTTGCATCTAGGATTTAACTCCCTGGACATAAGGAGATCAGATACTACAGAAATACCGTCATTTTACATTTTTTCTATGTGTTTTTCTGATTTACATTGTTCTTAGGATTGCTGAACATGAATTTGTCTCCTCTAGGGAAGGAAATCAGAGGTATTTGTGACACACAATCTTGGTCATGACAGAAATCAAAAGGTGTGTAAAGTGAATGAAGTTAGGGTAGACCTGGCAAGTATTTTCAGGTAAGGTTTGGAAACTGGGACTGGGTGATTCAGCAAGATTTTACGAGGCAAATGTTTTGTTCTTCAGAGAAAGTAACATTTCCATCAACATGCCCCAACCCACATACATTGACAGAGAGAGATGCAGATGTTCTGATGTAGGACCAGTTTGTTTTGATGCTTGAGAGTTCCGTGTGGACATACAGCACACTCACTTGGGGTAGAAACTTTGCAGCATGGAGCCACCGACTCTGCCAAATCTGTTCTACGTGAGTATCGGGCTCATAACTGGATCAAAATTCAGGGATATTTTTCTTGGGGACAGCAGAGACATATTCTTGGCAGCTGGGCACTTCTCTTGCCTAATTTCAAGTTCTTGCTTTAAACTGCAAATTCTCAGTTAACGAGTTGTAAGTGTTGATTTTTTTAGCATGGACAAAAGAACCTCTTTTCCTTCTGGTACACTGAAAATGGTCAAAATCCCTAAATGTGCTTGGGTCTTTTTTGTTGTTTTCTTTTTTTCTTGTAACAGGCTAAGGCAGATGCCTGGCCTGGAAAATTTCAGCCCAAGTGGCGAAAGTGGAAAGTTACAAGCAATTGAAACCAGAACTGGGAGAGACAAGTAAAATAGGTGCTAGTTCTTATGTTCTCTAGGACAGAGCAGACTAGCCCAGAGCAAGACACAGTCATCACTGCTGGGTCCTGGGGAAAACGTTTGGCTGCTCCCCTTGGTGAAGATCTGTTTTCTCTCACTGTTACGACATTGCCTGCATCCCTCAATATCCACAGCTCCTTGCATGGCCTGTGGCTTCAGGACTGCTGTTCCCTCACAGGCCCTGGTGTGGACCCAGGGCTTCTTTACCATCTCAATGGAGTGCTTCTTCTTTTCACTTCTTTAATGGGATGAGCCTCATCCCAGAGTAGGGTGCTCTCAGGGTAGGGTGTTTCCCCCTGGTGCTGCATAAAGCTAGCAGGCAGCTCTGGGTGATGGGCTGGTTTCTTTTTGCCAATTGCATCTCATTGGGAAGGGCCAGAGATGAGGCCTGAGGGAAGCTGTGATTCATTCTGTCCACAGCTTTTTTAATGGGACAATTCCCATTGTCTATGAGTGCTGGATAGGAGAGTACATCTGCATTGGAGGCTCTGCTTGGGCCCAGGATGGGAGGGTGTATGTGTGTCTCTGCACTCTTGGGCTGGTAAGAGGGCTGGGTGTTACAATCTGGGGTAAAGACCAGTGGTACGCTCTGGTCTCGCCAGCTCTGAGCACTGAAGTCCAGCAGTGCTTGTGCATGGGTTGAAATGCTGCCACCCACCTCGCTGCTGCCAGGAAGTGGGGAGTGGGTGGTGGGGCTGGGGCCTCCCCAGGGATGCAGTCTGGCAGCCATAGAGAGTGCAGAAGACAGGCCATTGCCTCTGTGTTTCTGGGCAAGCAGCTCCTGTGGAGTAAGTAATTAAGTAACAGCTATGACTGCTGCTGACTGGTGTCGAAAAGGCTGATATTCACAAGGAGGGAGTGATGAAGCAAGCCGGCAGAGCAGCAGGAAGCAGCTGGCAGGCAGGTGAGCATCTCTGCGCAGTCTGATAAATGCATTGCATTTGCCTTTCCACGTAGGCACTCCAGCAACAGGATGGCCAGACGTGTATAAATCCATGAGAGATGAGGCACTGAAATGCCAGTGGTGCCTATGAGGGTGATAACCCCTCTCTGCATTAGCAATGTGCCACACATACTTCCTGGTATAGCACTAGGCTTTCACCTGCATGGTGCTCTGTCAGCAGCACATCCATATGCAGCCCTGACTTGGGCAATGTTAGATCTGACAAGGCACAGGGGATACAAAGAGAGGCTCTGCTGTTTTCTGTCCAGTTGGGTCTTGCATTCCCAACTCTCTTGTTTCCCCCTTGCTGTCAGTTCGTGTGATATCCTGAGCTAGTAATAATACCTGTGTGGCAGTGTCCGGGATGAAACAGACATGTATATGCGTCCTTCTGACATATGCAGCAAAACCAGTATAAGGTGAAAAGGGTTTTGAATGAGAAAGCCTGCTCTCATGGATCCTCTCCAGCCTTAGGAAGCACTTTCCTTTGGGAGAGGTGTTTTTATAGTATTGGAGGGTCCAGGGGGTTATTACCAAGTGGGCAAATGAAGAATCAGGAGTCCCAACTCAGCATGCATGTGGGCATCCATGCAGGATAATGTGTGTGCTCCCAGGCTGTCTTTTCTGTTTGTACACCTCCTTTGATACCCAGTCCTGTGTTCCCAGCTCTGCACCTCCCTTTGTTTGTCTCTCAGATCTTTCCCTTTGGACACTAATGGATATTTTCCCTTCCTCTTCCACCCTCTCATCTCCACCATGCCATATGTACTCTCCAACAACAAGAAGAAAACTTTTGTCTGTCCTTCCTGATCCTCCTGGTCCCCTGTTGGCACACAGATTCATTGCCTCCGTGCTGCATGCAAGCCCCTATGTCTCCCACCCCACTCCCACTGAACACCCCCTGCTTTCCTCTCCTAGCCCCATGCCACTTCCCAGGCATGCACACAGCCTTCCCTCCTCAGAGGCAATCAGAAAGTGGGCCAGAAGTCATGGATGTGTTTCAAAACTGCTTGGTAAGTCCTGGATCCTTTGAAGTCTAGCAGGAGCTCCCAAAGAGAGTTAGGTCTTTCTATTCTCATTAGGATTATATGCTTTCAGGCCAAAGTTAGCTCACAGTTAGCAGGCTGTCCAGAATGCTTGTCAGAGTCAGGAGTTTGGAAAAAGCAGAGTAAGAATAAAAAAAAAAAAACAGCCTGGACTGAATAGCCCAGAGGCTCTGCTTCTGACAGCTAATGTTACTGTATAGCTTGGCTCTGGCAGGCTTTGCCAGCTTGCTTACCGCAGACTCCTCTTCTCATCATGGGAGCCAAATTGGATGGAGACACTACTATAGCTCCATTCCTTCTGGCCTGGGGTCTTCACAGTTTGCTCTAGCAGTGGTTTTTAGTTGGGCACGCATGTGGAAGTAGCATCAGGGGATTTTTCTTCCTCCTCTGATCCTTCTGACACCTTATGCTCTCCATCATACAGATGTGGTCCTCCCTCTGTTTTGGTGGTGGGATCCTTGACCCTGTATGTGCTATTCTAGGTTGCAAAATTAATTAGTACATGGCTCTCCTTGTTCTTGGCTTCCACTGACCACTGAGGAAAACTGCAGCCCCTTGATTTCTAGCCTGGGGCACTTAGTTGGATATTGCTATAAGGGTCAAAATAATAAAATGAGACAAGGAGAACTAGAGAAGAAGATCCCTGCTCCCTGGGGTAGTCTTGGAAAAGGTCAATCCAGGTTTGGCTGTCAACCATAAGCTCTTTTAGTCAGGCTGAGACAGCACACACTGTTCTACGTGCTCATCTGCATCGATCAGCTCCATGATTTCATGTCAGGAGGCGGTTGGACACCTTGGGAAGAGCCTGGCCTTCCTCATCCAACCTGGCTTGCGGCATGGAAAAGTCTCCAGCAACTGTTCCGCTGCCGGCACATGGGAGGTGGTGCAGGCATGTGTACTTTGGAGAGGGAGAAGCATGGTGCCTCGGGGGCCGAGGAACGTGCCCATGGCACAGGCACCCTCCTCCTCCATGAGCAGCACCAGGAGCGGACACGTTGTGCACGCAACCGCCAAAGCTGCCGCTGGGCTCAGGGCGGGATCACACCCAAACCTCTTTGTTTTTGCAACACAAAGGTGGAGACAGAGCATCAGGGAAGGGGAAGTCCTACTTTTTCTTCCCTCCCGGTGAGGCGTCCTGCATCCACACCTTTGCATGTCTGGGGCTGCCAGCAGCGGCAGCACTGCTGGCCAGATTTTGAGCATCACTTCTGCTGCCCCTCCGGGGATGGGATTCATTATTGTCCTCAGTGAGAGTCGAGCACCATTAAAAATGCAGATATTTCAGGCTAAGCTGGCCTTTATTTTGTCAGTCTCACAATGAAATTGAGACATGTAGAGGTAGGTGGTGTTTTTCTGAAAGCAGCATTTCTATACTAGGAAGGATACCCACTGAAGGATACACCAGTGCGGAAATGTTATTGCTAACTCATCTCAATCTGCCCAAGTGGCAAGGACAGCAGTCATTTAGGGCTGGGGATGTGCGCTCAGTCCTGGGAGCCCCTCAGGTTCCCCTGATGTCTTATCAGGCTCCAGCACCCAGAGACCAGTGCACAAAGTGCTTGGGAGCGCTGCAATGCAAGAGGGAGGCTTTTTGGAGTGCACCCAACACACCTGAGTTTCCCACCTAGCTGAAGTGAGCTGTAAGGGCAGATTGGGGCATGGAGGGGGCAGGTGGTGCAAGGTGCTGGGGGGCTGTGAATAGGGGGCAACAGAGCCTGGATGTCTGGGAGGATGTGAGGAGGGGGCACTCCAAGCAGCTGTGCTCTTGCTGCTGGAGGTGTTGGCAGTGGTTCCGGTCCCAGCCTGTGGAAACGGGCAAACCCCTCCTGGCAAGTGAACTCCGTGCTAAAGAGAGGCACGGATGAGCACTTGCAATCAGTCAAGATGTGTGCATGAGAACTGCCAGACAAATGCAAACTTGCCCTCCTCTGCCAGGCAGTTAGTGTATATCATCATGATCCTTTGCAAACAGGGGTGCAGCAGGATCGTGGGCAGAGCGCTCAGATCTAAGGGCTGATGCCAAACTCAGCAGATAAGTATCTGAATGAGGAATCATCCAGATGAGGAACCCTGCCATAGGAGAGCAGAAGAGTAAGAAGGAGACAGCATGCTCTGTTCTGAAGAGCTTGCTTCCCTGTCAAGTCTGGGAGCAAAACCTTGCTGTGTTCGACACTGGAGCTTTCACCAGTTTTTGACAGCACTACTTGAATATAAGGAAAACATTTTCTGCAAAGGTCATGGAGTGATGCCTCCAGCTGTCAACCCTGTGCTATCTCTGGCTGGGACCAGGCAGGGAAGTGTGAGTGGCTGAGAGCAGCTGGGCTGGGGAAACAGAGGAGCCCAGGTTTGCTCCTGGGTCTTGGCATAGCACAGAAGACAAGTCTTCTCCCCTTCCCACCCCCACCTCCTTTCTCTGATGAGCAGAGCAGTGGGAATGAGCTTAAAGCCTCTGTCAGCCCTGCCTTGATCTCCATGTGCACTCCACATCTCTTGTGACTTTGTCAACACAGCCAGCCAGACGCTGTCTCTGGTGACAGGGCTGCCTCCCGGGCAGCTGGGCAGAACAGAGTGGAGGTGAGAAATTCCCTCTGGGAAAGATAAGTGGAACTCTCCCTCGTGTCCCTTTCTCTGCTTGTCCCCTCCTGCAGCTGCTAGTGCATGACCGGGAAAACCTCTAGGGACGAGAGTGGGGATGCTGAGGAAAGAAGGAAGGAAGGAAGGAAGGAAGGAAGGAAGGAAGGAAGGAAGGAAGTTAAAGAGCAGCTGAACCTCCTTATCTCACTGTGGTGGAGGTTGCTTTTGACCTGAGGCAGTAGCTTGGGGCTGATGAGGGAATTTAGCACCTAAGTAGTCAGAGAGCTTTGACCCTGAGCACCAAGGCATGAAAGCACTTCAGCACCTTGCTTTAGGCATTCACTGTGTGAACTCCCTTTGCCCTGGTCCTACAGCGCCTGATTCCTTTCTACTGCAAAGCTTCCAGTGTGGTCATATCGGGACAGGGAATGAGATGGGATCTCTGGAAACACCTTTCCACAATAGATACACGCTGGTGTGATGGTGAGGCTGCATTTGAGGCCATTCCTTGAGAGTCTTGCTCCTTTCATGGAGCAACTGCTGCATACAGTCCACTGCTCCTGTAAGCGATCCAAGTCCTCTTTGTGACAGCATGATGGAGGCACCAGTCAGGGAGTGTGGGGTTGAGCTCCAGCACTTTCAACATTTGCAGTACTGGTTTCAGTGCCTGGAAATGCTGGTCAAGAGGACATGCAAGGACTTTCAATAGTACGGCCTTTTAACAGCCTGAAGGAAGGAAAACGCTGACTGCTGGGAGCAGGGAAGCAGAATATCAAAGGGCAGCTCTCTGGGTGGGTCCAAATCTGCACTGCTCCACTTTGTCACCTGGCCTGGCCTTCAGCGAACCAGTGTGACCCAGCAGCATCCCATGAGCACCAGCAGTGAGACGAGCGTGAGGTCTCCCCAGCTGGAGCAGGCAGGGTCCGGGAGCCCAGCGGGGGGAGTTCATTCCTCGTTACCCCTGAAGGATGTTACCTGCGTCACGAAGGACGTCAGCTCCAAAACTGCTGATAGGAGCAGGGATATTTCTGCATGGAGGAGTGTGCAGGGGGGAGATCTGGAAGAATATACAGACTCAGCAACCCTCCTACCCTCAGCTCTCCACCTGGAACCCTGGGCCAGTCCACAGAGATCAAGGAGCTGGCTTTACAGCACTCATTAAGTGGAGATGGTAGAAACACAGTGGAAAAAGACAAGAGGGGATGGTGTGGGACTGTAGCCTTCCAGAATGGTGGGAGAGTGGGTAAGCTGCTTGGAGACATGTCCACACAGAGACAAAGCCCTTCTGTGTAGCTGGGACTGCTGGTTTGACCCTTGAGGACCTCACCTATCTCTGAGACTTATTTGCAGCTTCTGAAATGGCTGCACCTTTCCTAGAGGAGTGCAGGAGGGGGACAAAATTTGTCACACTCAGTGTGAACAGTGCTAGTGACAATAGTAAAACCATACTTAAGCATGGTCTCAATCCCATTTTAACTGCCTCCAAGGCCACAGTTTATGTGGACTAGCCATGCAGTTAAAGACTTCTCTCCTACCAGCTAATGGATCTTCACTGGACCCGTGGGCAATCTCTCATAGGTGTTATTTTAAATATGCAAACGCAAGTGATCCCTATTGCATGCCACCTGAGGTCACTGAAATTGCAGCAAGGATGTCTTTGTGTGCTGTGTCCCCTCAGGGAAATTGGCCAGGTTGAGATTGCCCACAATGAAAAGTGCCATCTTTTTAACTCCATCAAAGGGGAACGAGCCTGATGTTCAAGGCTTTGGTTTAGGTGTAGCTGCCTCTATTTTGCAGGCAACCATGAAGGCTTCTGAGTGCTTTCTAATGAGGTCAGTTCCTTCCGGGGTGAAAGGAGACTGGGTGCCTTCCAAGCCAAGATGCTAACAGGAGTAAGCATGTGGTGTATGCATGTAAATTATAACCCAGCTACGTGCTAACATGCCAGCACCTTCCTGGCCCTATTTTCTGGAGTCTCCCTGCTGCCCCAGGGGTGAAGAACTCCATTCATCCTGTAGGCCACCCAGCTCTCCAACAGAGAAACTCTGAATTTTTAAGTGATGGATTTAAAGCTATCGAAAGGAAGCAGGATTAGCAGGGTGAGAGACCTTTCAACCACTTATCTGTGCCTGCCCTCGATGCTGTGAATCACTGGTGCTCCCAGGCACTTTCCTCTGTGCCCCGTACAGGGAGCCCTGTCCTGCTCCACAGGGATCATCACTGGTCTTACCTCCCCTCACCAGCCCTGGCTTCTGCTTCCCAGCCACCAACTGTGGCAGGACAGGAGTGAGCCACAACACACACGGTTTTCCTCTCCACTCCACGCTGATGTTGGAGGATGCCCTCCCTCAAACTGGATTTCCCCCCTCCCCTGCTGCCTGAGAGCCCTACAGCTGGAGACTGTCATTTCTGCCCTGGAGGTCATTGCACTGGGGGAGTAGGGGGTGCAGGAGCCCAGCACACAGAGGGCAGGTTTCCCTCCCAAAGCCTCCCTCCTCTGGTCCCTTGGCCCTGTCCCCAAGTTGCTCCAGACCCGGCTGGTTGCTGGCAGTCCTGCTGAGGACCTCTGTCGCCCCCGACCCTTCCCTGACTGAACTCTGCCCCTGCACCTCTTTGTCCTGCACCCCATGTTGATCTCAATTCTTTGGCCTCTTGCAAAGCCCAGCAAGGTGTCAGCTTTGCCTCATGGTGCCACATTTTTTGGAGCCTGAGCCAAGAATCAGGCCTGCAGCAGGAGAGACACTCAGCTGTGCCTCCTCTCCCATCACAGCATTGCTGGAGGGTGCAGATGCTCATTTGGAAAGTGGTGATACTGCTTGGGTGCTGAGGGAAAGAGTTTTGCAGCCAGAATGGCCCCCAGCAAGACAGGTCCTCTGGGACTCGGTGTGACTCCCATGGCCAAGGCTGGGAAGGGGTGTCCCAGCACTGGTGTACACTGTCAGTCTGTGGCTGTTTCGCTCCCCAAGTGTAAAGCTCCCAGCTTGTTTATTTTTCATTAAGCCTCTTCATTAAGGGTGTTTCTCACATGACAAAGGGGAGAGGGGATGAGGGTGCAAGGAGGGGGAAGTGACAGCCTGCCCAGGTTAAGGCAGCGGGTCTTCTGAGGGGCAGGCTGAGCTGCACACTCAGGCTGCAGCCCCCAGTGCTGTCAGGAGCCGGGGCTGGGAGTGGGGAGGAAGAGGAGACCCCTGTGCCAGGCCTGTTGCCCCAGAGGAGCGGGGTGGGCACTGCTGGCCAGCCCATGTGCCTGCAGTGTCTGGAGGCTTCCAGTGGAGCAGGGTCTGCCCCAGTGGGGCCCTTATCTCTGCTGGCGGCCCTGCTCACATCCCTCCTGTAGTGCCCACCATGCTGAGTGGTGCTGATAAGGGTCTGGGGGAGAGCAGGGGCCAGGAGAGGTCTGATTTATGGCCCCTCAGCCCCCCCGGTGGCTCCAGTCACTGTGGCTCCTGCCAGCCCAGCCAGCCCCATGTCTGTGGGGACAGAGCTTTCCTGGGAGAGGGTGTTTGTACTGCGGGGGGTGCCTGCACCCTTGACAAGGGTCACATTGCTTTTTAATTTCTTGCTGGAAGCACATCTGGAAAGTGTAGTCAATTACTGGATGGAAGACTCCCTCACAAGGCCATGGTATTTACGAGTTCCCCAGGCTGGGGGGGTGCTGACCGCAATTAGAGGAGATGAGGGAGTGAAAGTTGCCTGCGGTGAACTCCAGGACAGTGGAGCTGGAGAACGACTCGCCGGCCACTGCCGTAGGGGCAGCAGCTCCTGGGGCGATCCGGGAATGGGTGACAGACCTGAGGGCTGTAGGAGGAAAGGCAGTAGCAGAGAGTTTGCTGCTGGGAGAAGGATGGAGCAGGATGGAAACAGCACATGGGACTGGTGGGACAGAGACGGGCTGGAGGTAATGTGGAGAAATGTAGTGTTTAGACCATGATGAAGGTGTGGGGTGCATGAGGAGGATTGTGCACATGTATCCTGACTCCTTTGTTGTGCTCAAGACCCCATTGTGTAATCTGAAATAACAGATGTTAGGCCTGAAGATTTGTGCCTATGTGTAACCCTCTTAGGCCCCACAGAGGGGCTTCAAAACATGCTTCAGTATCATACACATCCTTTAAATGCTGTGTGCTGATGAGGCAGCATTAAGGGATCATCAGCCTTGTCCATTCCCAACAGTTTTTTGCTTGCATAACCCAATTAATTAAGGGAAGGAAAAGTCATCCTGTCCCTCCAATCAATACAGTAATGCTGGCAAGTCTAAAGATAATGTGCTGCTCTGCTGGCAGAAAATTCATCCAAAATAAGCCACCCTGGCATGTGCAGACTTTTTGCCAGTTGAAGCTGAGTCTCCGTTGGGAGTGTTTTCCTCACTGGTAATGAGAATGAGGTGCTCTGTGTGGTGGCAGGTGAAGAAGCTTGTGGTCAGCAACCTGTGAGTCAAGTGGTACAAAAGGACCAACTGGACGCCCGCTTCATTTGTTCCCTTGTCCCCACAGGTCCTGTCTCCTCAGTGATCTTTTTCCTGAAGTGGCTCTCACCAAGTTGAGCTCAGAGTTGGTTCTTGCTAGCCTTGCCCCATGCCTCATGCACTGCGTTAGCTGCCAGGGCGGTTGCACTGCTTGAAGACACGCACCCATCCATGGAGCCGGCAGGCTTGTCCTCCCTGGTGTGTCAGCGCGAGAGTAGGTACATGCGTACAGTAATTGAAGAGATCAAGGCTGAGTGCGCCTAACAGACCGACAAAGCCAATTACCCTTCAGGAATTTCTGCTCCTTAGGCTCGGATGGTGATTACAAAACCTTTGCCATTAAAAATTAGCCAAGAGAGAAGCTTGTTGCCAGAGTCCAGCAGGAATTTCCCATGCCCATCTGATACACAGAGTGACCACAAAATGTGCAGTGGCCAAACCATGGACATCACCTTTTCACAGGCCTGACATTCCCCTCTACTTTAGGAGGTGGGTAGCATGACACACAGATGGATATCCACAGGAACAGAGCATGTGTCCACATTTGTTGGCACACAGAGCAAATAAACTGTAAAGCTGCAGTAATAGGAGGTTGTGAAACAGTGATTGCGCTGACAGCTTCCATTTCTGGCTGTGTGCTCTGGGCCCAGCTGCGGGGTCTCGGGGTGGAGGTGGAGGAGGGATGAGTGGCTGAAATACAGGCAGGGGGAAGGGGTCCTGCTGCTGAGATCCCGTGTCCTGGACACTGGCAGGAAAACCATGTCCTGCCCTCACTTTGTGCAGTTGGCAATGAGACCAATGGGTGTATGGGATGAAGGGAAAGAGAGGGAAGGCTACAACTGGACCAGTACTACAAGCCTGACTGCCTTATTCCTCTTTTGGCTTCATCCTGCCTCCCTGGCCTCTCTGCTTCGTGTGGGTGTTCACTGCAGAGTTAATGAGATTATAACTCCAGTATTGCTGGTAACTTGTGTCTTATCCACACCCACATCCCTATAAATCGAAGATGCTTTTCGACTCGAGCTGGCTTGCCAGCCAAGGAGATAGGCTGGAGTGCAACCCCAAGGCTGCTGACATAACTGCTCTGCAATTTGGTTGCAGCTACCCCATCTCCTGTGCTGCCAAGTCCTCCGGAGGCTCTCTTCCCTCCCGTGGGTCAGACAGACATCTCTCCTCCCAGTCTTCTGGGAAAGGGTTTGTAGAGCCATGCCATTTCCTGCACAGCACACGGGGCTGTGGGATAAGCCCCCAAAAGCATGGAGAGAAGCCAGCAAGGCACAGCTGCTCTTCTGCAAAGTCAGCTAATGGAGAGGGAGGCTGGACAGTAAACTACATGATTTAACTCCATCATGTGGGTGAACACTTGCTGGCATAAACCCTGTGCATCCTAAAGGTTGGCTCTTGCAGTAGAAGAACTGGGGAAAATCTCGCAATATACTGCCAGCCCTACTGTTTTTCATTTCTTCTCCTCTCTAGGGTTTGATAGTGGAGCTAGGAAATTTTTTATAACAGTCTATTTTTTGTTTGTAGGAATTCTCTCCTATGCAAAAAAAATAATACCAGGCTGGAGTCCAGTGACATCTCACTTAGGCCCAAAGTACTCCACATGTATTCAAAGGGAGCTAAAATGTCAGATTAGGCTGGTGTTAGCCCTTTGCACCACATGACTGTCACTCTAGTGTATTCCTCTTCCTTTTATTCTCTTTATGCTACCTTAGTTTTGGTAGGATATTGTCCCTAAAAACCTCTTAGCAATGGCTCCGTGAAAGCTTCCAGGGAATTCACTACTCCTTGTAACTCTGCAACCACAGGTCACTCTTACCACTCTGGCATGCTGCTATTGGTGTTTCCTGATCTGTGAAAAAGGAAGGAGGAGGGACGTAATCAGGTCACTCGGCCTTTGATTCTGCTGCCTGGGGGAATTAGTGAGAATGATGAAGCTTTTTGGAAGTTTCACACCTCTTCTCTTCCAGATCTTTTAAGCCTCACTATAAGTCACTCCCCAAAACTGAATTTGCTGGTAAAACTCTGGCCCTGGTCCTGTAAAGAGCAGTTTATGAGTGCACAGCTGAGTTAACCTAACCACATCTGGAGGCAGAGGAGGGGACAGCACCTGTGAGAAACACATAGTACAATCAGGGCTTGTGTTTGTAACCCTACAACACCTTGACACCAGCATCTACAATTAGAAATCCCTTCTTCTTGTTGTATTGTTTCCTCTTAGAGCTGAAGATGAACGATAAATGAAAAAGCACCTTTACAAGACAGGAACTTCATACTCCAGCTCCAGAAGAAATAATCTAGTTACTTGGTTTCCTAGGCTCCGCTTCTTGTTTTTCATGTGCTCCATATATATGCCTTGCAGCCCTTCTGTCTACTAATTCCCATTAGGAGTTTGCAGTGATTTGTTATGCTTTTTGTTTCTGCCTGTCAGTGAAGAGCCCACACACACCACTTCCTTTGTGTTCCAGTCAGTCCTCTGTAAATTCACTGCCTAAACTAACTAAAGTTCTCCTGCACCTCATAGTGTAACTTTTAACGCCTGCATTTGCAGTCTGTCCAGCATGCTGCTGTTACAAATATGCCACGAGCAGTCTGGAAGCAGGAGGTGCTGGTTGGATTTAACAGAACAATTCTTTCATCCTGCTTCTGTTAAACCACCTTTCATCCCTGATGTCTGAGCACTTTCAGAGACCTTGTCCTGAGACTGCCTTATTTAATGGAATCACTGCTTGACTCTGGCTTGATTTAGAGAAAGTCTGTGCAGCTCTGGCACACAAGAGCAGCATCAGGTCTTGGTCTATTCCTGTCCCTCTTCCCATCCCTGTTCCACCTTGGGCTTTGGAGGCTGTGGTCCCATGTCCTACTGTGCTGGAAAGGGCCTATCCTTTGAGCACCACCTCATGAAACCATCTGCTGCTGACCACTACTCCCTTTTCTTGATGCAGAGGAAGCATGTGGGGTTGAAGTCCTCCTCACTCAGCCTCATTAACTCAGTTCAGTGTGTGCTATATGAGCCCACCTGCTCCAAGCCTCACTGGTGCTGCACAGGACCGCAAAATTCAGGCTTCAGGAGCTGCAGTGTGGGTGTGCCTGCACTCTACACTGGAAGAAGCACAGATAGTTCCTTGTAATAGCCTTTGTTTCAAGGCCCTGGGGAGATCTTAAGAGCCTGTCCCTTTCCTTTGTCAGCTGTAGCTTCCTTTGCACGTCACTGGAACACACACAGTGCGTGGGAGAGGTAATGACAGTGGAAGGAGAAAGTACTCACAATGTCAACAATAAACATACTTTCACCTTGCACAGATATCAGAAGAGAGCCCAACAAATGGCCCTGCAAGGAAAAGGATCTCCTCCCAGCCTGGTGTGTCTGCTAGGGGAAGGTTGCAGACACTGCCTGCACAGATACTGCATTTTCTGCAGGGCAGTCTGATGCCGTAAGGAGCGCTGTCTCTGTGGCTGCACTTGTTTACGGCAGTGTGATGTGACTTTTGGAATTGCAGACAGAAATTTCCAAAGATTTTATACTTGGCACACATCTCACAGAGCTGTGGCTTGTAAAACTCAGATAGGACTGTCTTTTCTTCCAAATATTCAAGAAAAAAACTTGGAAATAGCATTTTGCAGAAAAATTTGATTTCTGACTTTTCTGATTAATTTAGAGAGAAAACAGAGGTCCTGGAATTTCCCACAAAGCGGAATTTCTGTTTTTCCGCCAGCTTGACTCAGCAAGAATATTTCCCACAGGAATTTGACCATGAGCATTCATACTAGCTACACAGTTTGTTTGGATCTCTGAAGATGGTGAAAGCAAGAAAAAAAAAGTCATATATCCTGATGTAGTTTCTGCTTCATGCCTTCATGTGAGCAGAGATCATCTCAGCTTTCTTTCCATTCTCCCCTATAGGTTTCCTGGGAACACCCCATGTAAATGGGAACCAAAGCAAACGTTTGTGGAGGGTCTGAAGGGCCAAAGCTGACGGAGATGTGCTCTGTGAATTGTTCCTTGTAGACAGCTTCCTCCTTTGTTTCTCTCTGTGAATGAGCTCAGTTTTTACAACACAGCCTCTTGGTTGCAATTACACGGAAATTTCTGCCTTTTTTTATTAGGATTGGATAACTGACCTTCAGAAATGTTTTTTCAGGTGTCATTTTTACTTGTGGGTTCACCAGTGGAGAAGGATGGAAGGGTGGAAACAGTGGGGGCTTGAGGCAGACTTGGGGGCAGGAGGCAGGGAAGTGTTCCAGAAATGTCAGAATCACTGGCTTGAGAAGTCTCATCTCAAGTCTGTATTGAGACCCAGAAGAACAACTGGAAATGGTCTGGCCTGTCCTCACCCAGATAGCATGTAAGGACTGGAGTGATGGAGATTTTACCATAGTTCTGTCTTTGTGTGGCTTCTTCTATCAAGACTGCATTAGAAAAAAACCCCACCTAATAAATACCTTACCTTGTCTTTAAAAAAAAAATTCTAAAAATCTCAAAATCTTGGAGATCTTCCTGGTACTGCTAGCACAGATTTGATGCATGCAAGTGTAGCTCTTGAACTGCTGAAGTCTGTGGCCTGGGGGCAGCATGAGGTTAGATGAGATGTTCTGGCTGGCCCTCTATGGCCTTAAGGGGCTGTGAACCTCAGCTAAAACAATGTTACCCTGAATCAAGTTCAAAGTCTATGAATTGAGAATTCAAGCCTGAGCCTAGTTCAGGGGAAAGGAACAAATTCCTGGTATTTGATGACAGTGCAAGAAGTTACTAGGAAGTTTCCCTGTCTGTGCATAGCAAAAGCCAAATAACTGACTGACTGTGTTCATGTCCAAAACATTTATTTTCTTTATGGAGTGATAACAACCTGAAGAGTGAAAAATAGCTTCTAAATCTGCCTTCGTCTCAGTGCTAGCACAGGAGGACTGGTAATTTTAAAAGCTTGTTGTAAACCTGAGCTTTGATTGGTGCTGTCAAGGTAGCTGCTGCCTTTCCCATGGTTTTGTAAGGGATGTGTCCCCTAAATTTGTGTCTGGGCCTAAGCCTGCACTTAGAACCACTGGTCCACTTGGCTTTCCTCACCATGGTGTGGTTTCAGTGACTGTGTGACCATGTGAGTGCTGACCTGTAGGTGCTCTGCACCTTAGCATGTCCAAAGAAAGACAGTGAAACTGGTGAAGGGTCTAGAAAACAAGTCCTGTGAGGAGCAGTTGAAAGAACTGAGGTTGTTTTGTCTGGAGAAAAGGAGACACAGGGGGGACCTCATTGTTCACTACAACTGCCTGAAAGAAGGCTGCAGTGAGGTGGGGGTTGATCTCCTCTACCATGTCTCGAGTGAAACGATGAAAGGAAATGGCTTTACGTTGTGCCAGGAAAGGTTCAGATTAGATATTAGAAAGAAAATTCACTGGAAGAGCAGTTAAGAATTGAAAGAGGTTGCCCAGGGAGGTGGTGTAGTCAGCATCCCTGGAAATGTTCAGGAGGTGTCTGGATGTTGTGCTTGGGGATATGGTTTAGGGGTGATAATGGCAGTGCTGGGTTGATGGCTGGACCAGATGATCTTGAGGGTATCCTCTAGCCTTAATGATTCTGTGATTTGGTGATTCTGTGATATGGGTGGGGATAGCTGCACTAAAGCATGATTTGGGGAGTTTGCTGGGGTTCAGACCACTTCCTGGCAGGTTCTCCCTTGAGCTGTGCAGGTGCAGAAAGAATTCAGCCAGGTGACCACAAACAAGCGTTTTAGGTGATGGACGTGAGAAACAGTAACTCCTCAATGGTTGCTCACACAATGAAGTCTCTCAGACAGCAGAGAGCTGATCGCAGCAGTCTTACACTTTTTGTAGGCTTATAGCACAGTCAGTGATTGCCAGGAGCTTCATAGATTTTTGGTAGAATTGGTTGTTTTATAATGATGGAAGAACAAAATACATGAAGATAGCAAAGCATATTGTGATCTGTCTTTTTACAAGCACTGAAGTTGTCCTTTATATTACATTTTCAAATTTCAGGGCCAAAGGATGAGTTTTTTCTTTTCTTGCTTGCAAGATGATAAAAAAGCCACTGTGACTTTTTAGAAAATTACTTCTGCATAGTAATGTCTCATTTTTCTTTCTAAGTCTCAGGCAATACCAAGGTGACAGCAGTAGTTCTGCTGACTGGCACAGGGAGCATCAAAAATCAGTTTCCTGAACTGTTTAGAGCTGTTCAGTGACAGATCCATTTCTACCTTGAAGCTGAACCATTTGTTAGCATTCGAAGATGGGAGTGAGGTTTTGCAAAGGACTCTTTGGTTCCTTAGGAAGTTATTTAGGTTCTTTCCTCCTGCTCTGAAAGCATATTTTTTTTTCACCCATGCTTTGTGAAATTCTGCATGCTTTTGCTGCCCAAGTAGAAAGTTATAACTGTGAGTGGTTAGATTTGATTCAAATCTTCTCTATGCGCAGGTGTAATTAACATGCCAACCTCAAGAAGCTGGCAAATGGCCAGCATGCTCCACAGCACTGCTAACAGCTGTCACCCTGGCTTGTCAGGAACCAGAGATGCTTCTGCCTCCAGAAGCAAAAGGGCTTTACTGATGTCAGGACTCTGCATGGTCCAGGAAGTAGAAAAGAATCACCAAGACTGGTCATTATGCTCAAAAACATCATTTGGTGGTGTCTGCTTGACTTGCTTCCTACTCAGTCTCTGCTGTTCTTCTGCTGTTGTAGTGGGGCAAAGCAGAAAGGGCAGAAATGTTTCTCTTGTGTCTGAACTCACAGAACATTTAAAATTTGGATGAGTGCCTAGATGGGATGGGTTCAGGATGATCCCATTCTGCATTACGATTCCAGGCAGGGCAGGGTATGTGCTCACACTGACTGCTGGAATATGTGCAGTCACTGCTCGGAGGGCTGCAATAATGTGGCACAGATTGCCTGGTCTACTTGTGTCTTTTCTCATTTGGTCCCCATCACCACAATATCTGAGCAACATTTCTGGTAAAGCAGAGGAGTCGGTAACAAAGGAACCCCTGATTATTAGAGTGGTGCTGACAGGTGCTTGCATTAGCATCCTTTTATCCTCTCCTGAGGCCCAGACACACCTATCTTGAAACTCCAGAGGGAAATACATCCTTTGCCAGGCTTTGCATGTTCCCTACACTGACCAGTCCCTGTTTGGGTTCCTTCAGAGAGCAATGGTGAATGAGAGGGATGTGCAGGCCCTGGTGCCTCCAAGGCTCCTCCAATGTACGTAGGACTGCTTCCTAGTTTCACAGAAGACACCTCTGGGACCACAGGCAAGTGTCCTGCTCCTCAGGAAGCTGAATATTGCTCTCTAGTACCCTCTAGGGTTCAGAAGACACAGAACCTGGAAACTAATGGATATGAGATGGAGCCTATAGGAACAGAACCACAGGTTGGGCAAGAGTGTGAAGGAGACACACCAGTCACCTCACAAGTACTCCAATCCAAAGGGCTCTGAAGCGCTGTTTTCCGCAGGGGTGTAACTTGCCGTTGTGTTGCACGCCAGCCCGAGGCCCTCACATCACCTCTGTCCCACCTGCAGGGCTGACCCAAGCAGCAGATGGAAGGGAGTGGTGCTCCACCCCACAGCCAAGTCACTGAATCAGAGCATTTAGAGGCTGAGGCGTGGTAAGGATACTTGGGTTAAATCCCGACACTAAAACAATGAGCCTGAGGGGTCTTTATTGTCCATGACAGTGCAGACAATAATATTTTTGTTACCAGAGCAATTGCTAGTGGGATGTGGAGACAGCAAGCCCTCTACATACCACAAGGCACAAGAAAATATTGCTCAAAAGTTGTGACATGTTTTGGATTGCTACTCTTGATTTATTGCTTCTCCCTGCCTCTGGGGATGCAGTGCTGAGGCAATCCAGGAGTAGGGATGCTGCATTTTTGGAGCACAGTCAGGGCTGGACCGTCAGCATTATTTGTAAACACAGCTTAGGTCTCCTCATCAGGAATAAAAGCCACTTATCCTACAAACAAAGCTTGTTCAACTGCAGGCCCCTTACACTGCTGTTTTGCTTTTCCCCTATTTCCTAAGAAGAAGATAAGCTTAATCATTTTCATATTTTAATTTTAAGGTAGCTATCTTTTTAGTCACTTTTTCACTTTATTTTGTGTTTGGACTTGAAGCCATGAGCCCAACTCTAGGTTTCTCTGTGTCAATTTCTTCCTAGATAAGTGGGCTGGAGGTGTTTCCAGGAAAATTCAGCCCCAGCTCAGGGCAATACAACAGGTCTCTCTGAGCTGTCTCCTTTCCTTTACAGAGTCTCCAGGAGAAATATATGCCTCTGGGGAGGATCTTCTGGGAAAGGGGCTTCGGCGGGGGGAAGGATGGGGGAATGGCGAGGAGGAAAGTGGAAGGAGGTTTTGCTGCAGGCCAGTAGGGAGGGAGAGCACTGGAGTGAGTTGAGCTCAGCCCCTGCCAGAAGGACACCCTGCATGCCACTCCCAGGACCTAGTTGGATGCAGCCTTTAAGGGAGTTAGAAAAAATGTCCTTGAAAAAATGGGGTTGCTGGGGCATCCTTTCAGTGAAGCTAAGAGAGGGAAACAGCAGGACTTCATAAAACTGTCCTGGGGAAAGAAAGACAGAGGAGGGTTGTAGCTTATCCTAGGGGTATGCCCGTGGTTCAGAGCAAGGGAGACATCCAGCTAGATTTCAGTTGTGTGAGGGTTAGCTCGAAGGGAAGGAGAAAGTTGCAGTGGGACACAGCAACCTGAAAACTCAATGAAAGTTGGGGTGCAACACATGGTAGAGCCTGCCCTGACATGAGCAGGAGCAGACCGCTGGCTTCCCTGTCATGTCCCTCAGTGAACAACTTGCCATGATGTGAAAGACCTTGCCTTGCCACAGGAGGCAGAGCTGGGCCTGAGCCTCGAAACTGGAGAAGTTATCTGTGTAACAGGAGGGAAGCAGCATCGAGAAAGAAAGAGCTCGAAACCATGGAAACGGGTCTCCCCCCCCCTTCACTTCACTCCCATCTGTATTTCCCAGAATAGACACTGAACTCTGGTTTCTTTTGGTGAGACAGACTTGGGTCAGTGAAGTTGAGAGTGAAATAGCCATTGCCGGGCTAGGTGAAGCAAAAAACCAAAATGCTCTCTTCCTCACTTCTCCTCCTGAAGCGGCCTCTGCATCTAGAGGCAAATTAGGAGTTCCTCTGTCAGGTCACAAAGTCAGAGGCCGGGATTAGTATGAAAGGGTTCTAGGCAAACAGCCTAACTTTCCTCATCTCCTCCTTATCTTGTTTGGTGCCAGTGATTCATTCTCTCAACTGCAGATCTATTGGCCTTTTGAGCAAAATCCTGACATTTTAGCTTGGCTCCAGAATTTCCCTCAAGATTTTGTTTTTAAGTGCATACAGACCACACTGCCCATATTGCAGATCCAGTAAGATTTCAGCAGCCACTCCACCCACTGCTGTTTGCACGCACAAGGAAAAAGCTGTGCCCTAAAATTTAAGTCTGGTTGGGCTGAGGAATGTAAGGATGAATGGTGTGAGATGGCTGGAGTCTTCCAGGGTAAATTGAGATATGGAGAGTAATTGATGAGGGAAAGGGCAGCTGAAACCAAGGACAAGGGACAGAGTAAAATGAACGAGGACGAAAGTCTTCTTATGCATACGTGGATACAGATGATGCAGCTGGAGATTACTGAGGCCCTCTTTGATTCAGCTTTCAGAACTTGTGTGTTCATCCACAACTACTGAAAAGGATCAGTTACGCTCACGTAATATTTGAAGAAGAGGGCGGCACTGATGGGCGTCCTGCTTGAAAATGTACAAGGGGAACATGGGACTCCTTTATCTCTGCTTGGCTCACATTAGCCAACCACCCAGAAAAAAATTGTTCCACCACAGCTTCTCTCCCTCACTAAAAAAAAAAAATAAACCATCCATTCAGAACAGCCTCTTTGTACTGATGCACCAAGATAGGTATGCTACTAACAAGACAGACATATAATCCATAAGAAAATCTTTGTACTCATTCATCTCCATCTCCAAATATGAGATGTAGAGAATAGGAATCTCTTTCTGGGATGGTGAAAGGATAAGATCAAAGACCAATGAAACAACCTGAAGATGAAACTGGGGATATAGTGAGAGATATCTCCACAAGCAAAAAGGGAATATTCCTTCTGGAGATCATTGGATAGACATATAGGGATATATGCTCTGGGATGTAGCAGGTGGCAGACAAATACCTAGAGGGCATAATTTCTAGCTAAAAGAGGTTCCAGACTGAGTCAAGCAGTTTTCACTGTGAGCAAGGGAGAAGAAGGATCTCTTGCTTACCTCAAGGACTCTGGCACTCAAGAGAGGTAATGAGAACAAGGAGAGCTCCTGCATACGAAGACAAGCCATACTTCTTAAAACAGTACCGAACACACTCTGTTCTTGGCAGTGCTTGAGCTTCAGCTGTGTTGAGATCAGGCTCAGCTGCACCCCTTTGCAGTAATTGCTAGCACAGATATGCAGCATACGCAGCTCTGGGACTCCATGAGGAACACGGCCGCTTAGATGGATGCTCAGATTGCAGAACGCCACACTGAGCCCTCCCGTCGCCTCCAGGAAGTTTAGTGTACAAAGCGTTTTCAAAAGCTTTCATCATGATAGACACTACAGGGGGCTGAGGAAGAAGCCTGTGGTCACACTAACCTGTGCAAGCTGGGGATCTGTGGAAAATATTATTTCTGGTGTATGGAAAGGAAGCCATCCTTTTTGCAGTGGTATTTCTGGCATGGTTACAACCCCAGAAGCGGTGGAGAGCTCCTGGCTGGAATGTTGTGGGCATCTTGATACTGGAGAGAGCAATAAAACTGGCTAAAAAGCTCTGTTTTATGTAAGAGCCAGCGCATGCTACAGGTGCCCTTCCAAGTGAAAATACAACTGGGTTTATGGCCTTGTTTGTTTGTTGACATTGTGTAATCAGGACAAGAAAGAAAAATGTTTCTCAGAAAGAAACAACAAAGTTTTTGCATTGGCATTTTCCTTGATTTTGATGTATGTTTCAGAACCTACAGATGTCTCCTGTCTAAATTTACAGAGTGGTTGTTAACAAGGATACTATTCTTTTCCTATTTTTATTAGGTGTCACTATTAAGAAAAAGAAATTAGTCCTTCAACTTAAAAGTCAACATGCTTTTCTCTTTCTTATAATGTAAGAAGTGCCAATAGTTCTCACACCATGTCTTGATTTTCAGGTTATAGGAGTCTGAGTATGAAAATGAAAATAAATCACTCCTTTTAAAATGCTATGAAAACATTGTTAAATACCTACCTCTTAAAGTCTATAAATTCAAAAAGGTTTTCTTTGGAGGCCAAGTTGAAAACATTCTTAAAATACGATGCTGTAACTCGGAAATTTAGCAGAAGAATCACATTTAGAGGCAATCAGAGACTTTGAGCAATTGTTTTTCCTTGGTTTTGATTCCCATTATCCTTTTCTTTCTTCTTCATGTCCTTTCTGCTCTGGTTTTTGATTCCTAGTGGAGGTCAGACATTTAAGGCATCCAATTCTGATTGATTGCCGTGGAAATAGCGATGAGGCAAAAGTGACAGCAGTGACATCATGGGAGAAACAGATGGTGAGAGCTGATGAACTTCTAAGAAACAAAGACACTTCTGCCAATAAGTGTTCCTAGAGAACAAGAAAAACAAAACTGAGAAAAACAATCTTGGTTCATAACGCAAAGAGAGAGTGCAAGGAAATTACTCCTTAGCAGTAGACTGACTGAAAGGAAGAAGAGCTAGGACTGCGGATAGATTTTTGAACTCCACTAGGCCTTTGACACAAATTAAATGAAAACAGTGTTGAATACTTGTAGAGCAGAAGATCATTCAGGGTGCAAAATCTCCCTGACACTTCCAAATTATTAGGAAGGTCTTTCAGAGCATGAAACTCACAAAAACCTTCCTCTTTGCTCAGGCATTTTTGGAAAATGTCCTTTTGGACAACAAGACTCCCCACAACAAACCAGGCATTGCAGTTATGAAGTGATATTGGTGTCTTTAATAGTCTTGTTGAGATGCTGACATTGTGTGAAGGTAGCTAAATTTGGAAAGGAACACGGATAAAGTGACAGTCAGCCCTTCTAATAAAGAAAGGAAAAAACAGGAATATGCACCAGTGCTTCTCTGTTTTCTCGTATGAAAAACATGAAGAAATAGTTGGTTTGGAGAGGAGGGTGTCAAGGCTTTTGAGCTTCTTTCTACCACCTGTCATAATATTGGCATTACAATTACTCTGGTCTCTAAATATGACAGTATTTTGTGATGACAAGCTTGATTAAAAGCCTGCTGTCTGGGGTTTCTGGTCTGCATCATCAGTGCAGGTAGTAATTGCAATGCCTACTCTTGGGGGAGTCTGAGTGTGGTCTCCTCTCATGAGGTGGACAAAATGAGGTCTCACTGGTGACGAGGTGTACGCTGTGCTAATGAAGGCTGAATTGATACACCTTTTTGATATAAATTTAGAAGCAATGAAGTATTTTGCCTCACACTACTCTGGGGACTTATGAGCTGGCATAATGGAAGACTGCATCTGCTCAGTGATGCCAGACAAGCAGCTCTCCCCTTGAATGAAGTTTGCTGTAAAGTCATTCTTACTCTTTCTGAGACAAGGCAATTTGGTTGTACTGATGGCAGCAGAAATACTCAAACTGAAGTTGCCGGGTTTGAGGCTGAGGCTTAAGGCTGGCTGTCTTCAGGCATGTGAACAGATACCTAAAAAAAGGACTAAAAGGTCATGATTCCTTCATAGAAAATACTCTTCCTTCTTTGCTGTTGCTATTTGATCACATCATGGAAAACACATAGATATTACTGCATGTACTACAAAGACCTAAAGCCCAGTGACTATTGAAGTGCCTTTCTATTAGGCACTTTGAGGATCATACACTTTCATCTCCCTTAACTTTTGATGTTTATGTTTGAGCTTCTGCTCCAGGCAATCTTTATAGCCAATGGAGAGAGATAGGCACTTCCAGGACTTGGTTCATCTGAGCGCTTTTCAACATCTACCTTAAAATGAGATTACCCAGAATGCCTGTTTCTCTCTGCTGACTGTTAAAGGATGTCTAGACGTCTAGCTCTGATGTAAATGCCAACATCTGGACAGGTTTATCCCACCAGCAAAATGTCCCCTGGTAAAATCCAGAGCAATTACTTTGTTTTCTTGAAAAGACAAACACCAAAATGAGGGGTGAGTGCAGAGAAGAGTGAGGCTGAAGAGAAATACAGGGAGAAAATGATAAAGTGATCAAATTTCCACACCACTTCAAGGCCATTAAGGACCAGAATCGATGCAGAGGCCTGGCTCATCCCCTTATCTATGGATTTGGTGGGAAGAATTTATAGATTTCAGAGGGAGGAGACAGGAGGGTCTAAATGTTTTGATACCGTTTGTAGGAATAAGCTAACAAGTACTGGCCCTGTATGTAAATGAAGTTATTCTATTAGCCTAAACTCTATGATAGTGCTCGGGCTTTAAAACATGAGCTATTATATGCAAAGGATCTAAACATTTGGGGGAAAAAACAAAGAGAAAAAAACCAAAACAATTTATAAAGGAAAAAAAATAAAGGAAAATAAAATGCTTTGGTGTTCGAGAGGAACACAGAGCCACTATGGCTTAGGTCATCCAGTGACAACTGTTCTGTTTTTCCACAACAGGAGCAAAAAAGCAATCCTAGGTGGTGTGTCACCAAAGAAGACTGCTTTTTTTTTGTCAGATCCTCCAGAACAAAGGAGCCTACAGATAGCTGTTTTCTCACATACTTGAGAATACTTGATGATTTTTTAATTTCTTTCTTTCCTACCCCTACTCTTCCATCAAACCAATAGACACTGAATTCTATCTCTTTAAATTTGGTCCCTCAGATACTGCAGCTTCAGAGTTGCTGAACTTGACCAAGACAGCACAACACATTATTTGGTGTTCACCCATGTGCATAGATGCATTTTTCTTGTTCTTTTCTTAAAATTTCCTTCTTTAACTTAAAGATGCATCTGTTCTTAAATTTTCAGTGTCCTGTTGCTGCTTGTAAAGGCAATTACTATTTTGTATGAGCACCGCCCTCTGTGCGACCACAGTATATATTTATTACTGAGTTTTCTGCTGTAATGGAGTCAGTTAAAATTCATTTAGTGCAAGGAGTAAAATACCAGTGTGACTGGTGGAAAATAAACCAGTAACAAATGTCCTACATAGGTGTATTCATATATGACTTGTTATAAAATACAGGATAAAATATGAGAGGAAGAATGTTGCTATAATTAAAAACAAAGGACTGGAAGCAAGAATATCTGGTTTCTGCTTTTCACTGTGTCACAGACGCTCTGTGTGGCTATGTAAGGATCACTTCTTTCTCCTGTGGGTTTCCCCATCTGGAAAATTGTCCAATGATACCTTCCAGAAAGGTGCTTGAGAAGCATGACTCATTAATATTTGTAAATATCCAGGGATCAAAGGGCCTGTAGATATACAATGTAACATATTATTATGCCGCTGTTCTCTGCCAATTTCCCTTCTCTGTAAGGATGAGCTCTTTGAATTTATTGCTTTTGACACAGGAAAATGGCCCCACGGGACTCTCTGTTTTTATTGACTCCAGATGAAGTTTTCTCATGTTTACAAATAAAGTGATAACTTACTGACCTCCAATGCCCACCGCGCAAGCCCTCCCTTGGATCTGGTTCCCAATTCTCCCTGATGCATGGCAATAAGCAAAATGCCACATTTCTGGTGAGCAGAACCAGTTTTGTCTCTCATAGCTGAATGGCTCCTGTGGGGATAGCACAGAGGGGAATGCCCTGGATGAGAGTTTCAAGAGTAAGAAGCACCAAGGCAGGCACAGGCAGCTCAGCTCTGACATAAGGAGTGGTCATGGCTACAGATATTTTGCAGACCATGATACAATGCTGTTCTAGTAACAACTGGTCCTGTTTTCCCTCTTCTGGGATGCAGAGAGTTTACAGGTCTTCTTAGGAGGAAAATCACTTCTGCCGCTGCTCTGCTGAACCAGAAGAGTCAGAAAGCAGCTCTTGCAAATTATTTTCTCTAACTGAAGAGAATGTATCACCAAACCAAAAGGGTCTTGGAAATGTTTGGAAATAACACCAGACTTATAAACTTCCAGCTATTGGAGTGTGAGAAAGAGTCTGATTGTGCAGGAGTCCACTGGTAGATAACAGTTCCAGGGAGTGATTCTGCATATTTGTAGTCAAAGTGTTTAATCAGCCCTTAAAACACAGAATTTACTTCAAAATTCATTTATTGTTATTTTTTTCTTCAGGAACATCTGAAAAAGTTTTCACTCTGGTAAGATGAATGGGTAGCTTTTACTTACTGGAATATTTATGCCTTTTGGAGGTGGATGGAAACAGTGTTTTGCTTAAAATAAAGTGTGTGAGCATTTCAGATATAACTGCATTTCTCCAAATGCACTGGATGACCCACTAGAGAAGAAATAAGTGTGATGGCCCAAAGCCAACCTTGGCTAAATTAGGGACAGAAGTTTTACCCAGGGGAAAACTGCTTTAGTTTTGGGTAATTTTTTTAAAAAATTATTATTCAAAAATGTTAGCTTCATGGGAACAAGAGGTTGCAGGAGAGGCCAGGGCTGGCCACTTTGAGCAGGAAATTATTAACGATTCTTATCTTCTGGAATTTGAGTAGATTTGGTTGGTGATCTTTATAGAACAATATTTATCTTTCCCTGGTGGACTTTCTCTTTGTCTCCACCAGCTATCACAATTATAACCTGGCGTTCTGCATGAGCGGTCTTGCAACTGTGAGCCAAGGGACCCAGGAGCAAAGACAATAGAATTACGGTTATGGCTGGCAAATTGTGAAGACTTTTTGTTTAAAGGTTGGATGGTAATTACAGGAGGTTGGGGTTTGTGATTACTAATGGACCTTCAGTCCCCTCTCCCATGTGAGTCTTTGCCTGTACAGAGCTGCAAGTAATTGCACGGAATGAGACTTTTTTTTTATATGCTGTAACGTGAGTTAAGATTTCAGCATGTTTTTTTCCCTCCCCCTGTTCTGTGTTTATGAAGGAGAGGAGAAATACCAATATTCTTTGGAGATCATCTGATGTTCAAAACCTTCTCATTCAAATTCATGTCTTCCTCAATCTCTCAAATGCCTTGGGCAAAAATTTTCATTTTCTTTTCTTCCTATACCACCTTATCTGTCCTGCCTTGCTCGTAAATAGCCTAGAATCTGTATGTTTGTATGACTATTTTTTCTTACACTATCTTGAGCTATTAGTGTTGCATATGCAATAGTAAACAATAACACAAACTGTTAGTGTTTTTTACTCTCTCTATAAAAATGTGCCTAGTCCCAGTTGTTGGGAAAAGTTGCTCTTCACTTCCCTGCTTGAAAACTGGCAGTGTTTTGTGGGTTAGCAGTGTGAGAAATGTCCTACCACAGAGGAGATCAGTGCTGGTTTCCCTACCAGATAGGCCAGAGATGCACTAAAAATTTAACTATTGCTGGTGGGGCTGTTCTGTCCCTTTTACAGCAAGGTCTGTGTTCCCTTACTGCTTTATTTGGAGTGGTTTGTGATGATGTGCAGCCCACAGACCATGTCACACACTGGCCTGTTGTGTTGGTAGGCATATCAGGGTCTTTTTGTGCAAAAGCCTGAGATGCCTTTTTCCTCATGAACCAAATTCTGAAAGAGAGAATAGGTGTAAAGGGGGAACTTCACCAAGAGTTACAGTCTTATTTTGGCAAAAAGGTATTGCCAGAGAGATGGAGATATCCCATGGGTTTCTTGAGCCTCAGCTTTCTCCAGCTGGAGTATAATCCTGGTTTTCATCTTTGGAGTTTAGCAGCCTTGCAACAAAGTCCTCTGCGCACAAAGAAAATGCTCAGAGTAGCTTCAGTGTGCTCAGGATCAGGCCTTCTAAAGGCCTGGTGGGATCTGGGGAGCACAAGAAATATGAGGTGCAAGGCCAGTTGCATTTCACTCTGGAATTTTTCTATCTTCTCACAGCTAGAATACATTCCCTGGAAAGCCCAACTAGCTTGCCCCTCCATTAGCTGCATGTTAATTATTACCAGCTATCTCAGAAACGGAAATCTTCACTCATTTTTCTCCTTAATCCCTATCTTCAGCAGAAAAGTCCTGTCTTCAGAGGGTTGCTGTCAGGAGGGGACAGGCCATTCCTTTGAGTCCTCTATCTGGGTTCTTAGGAATAACAACAACAACAATACTAATAAGTTAATTTTTAATGATCTCTTTCTGCTGGGGCTATGACCATCCTGTCAGAGGACACAGGTAATGGGATTGCACTTCCACTTCCAGCTATGGGTCATGCAAGGCATTAATGGTATTCCTGTTCACACACCTGCCCAGTGGCCCTCCTTTGGTGCTGTTGAGTCTTTCCTACGGTGGCATTTGCAGGCAGAGACTTCCTTGGCTCAGGTGCCTGTGTTTACACGGGCATTTTTAATTTTTAGCATCACCTGAAAAGAGGCACTCCTCATTGTTCCCATTATCCAGGCTGAAGCTCATGCCCTGTCGAAACACGTGGGTGAGGGATATTTAATCCCACATGCCTCCAAGGCATCGGAGCAGATGCCATTATGGTCTTTCGTGGTATTTTACCCTCAGAATTTGGAGTAGGCAGAAAGCGGATGGAATCAGAGATGGGGCAGGCTGCTGCGAGCGCCCAGCCCGCTGCGACCAGTAGGGGGGAGTGTGGGCAGCACGAAAAGCCAGGCGCTCCGCTCCTCGGGGAAAACCTGGCCAGCCCACCAAAAATGCTGCACGGGTGTAAATGACGGTGCATGAGACGGGAGTCTGCCCTGGGTCCCTTCCCCGCTCTCCCATAAACCTGGAGTATGACGTGGGCAAGTTGATCGTCACGGGAGTCGTTTTACCTGCTCAAAAGTTACCTTCAGCCGCCCCCAAAGTGCCCATGACTCAAGTCTGAAGCAGTTACACAGCTGCTCGCTGTAGCTGAAGAGAGAGACACGGGCATCTTCCCAGGCATCTGTGGGGTCTTCTTCCAGAGACATCTCTTGGGATTGAACAGTAGGAGTAGGGCTGGAGGAATGTTGAGACCTGGGGACACCAGGACAGGAATGGAGTGATGGGGAGCCAGGAGTGGCCTATGAGAGTTTGAACCTTGTGAAAAGCAAGAGGGAAGGCGATGAAGCAGACTGCTGCTTCTGGCTACAGCAATGAAGAAGGAAAAGGCGCTGTCAGGAAGGGAATTGCTACCGGATGCAGAGAAACAGCACTGACTGACCAACAAGTAGGTGTGAATCCCTACTGCAATCAGAGCAAGCAACAAATACAGCCACAGAATAGAACTTCTGTAACAGATTCAGAAGCATGGGTCAGAAGGGACTGTGGTGACAATCTCATCTGATTTGTATAACACCTGACAAAGAAGCTTCCTGAGTTTGTCCCTGTTTCAATTAAGGAGAAACATGCTCTTTTCTAGAATGATTTCTAGAAAGATTTCCAGTTTTCAAAAAATCCACCAGAGCTTCTTGTAATTTTCCTCAGTTGTATTTTTGCCTCATTTCTAATCTCCAAGATTGCCTTGCATCATCTCATCCCTTTGGCTCTTTCAATATTTGTAACTGCTAAACCAAGGAGAACTTTGCTGCATTCCTGTCTCCAGTATAAGATTCTTACACACCGTTACCAAATCACCTATGATCTTCTCTTTCATCCAAAAGCAGGCTACATCATGGCAGCCCTTCTCCATGGCATCTTTTTCAGTGCTGCAGTCATCCTCTTGCTCTTCTCAGCACCCTCCCAACTCCTCCCTGCCCATGCAGTGATCCCAGCAGCAGTTTTCTTGGTCCTAAAGGCTGGCATAATGCAACCTCCCTTTTCCTGTTTAACAGTTCCTGTTTTCAAGCCCAGGATCTTGTTACCCTTGACACTGTATTTCACTCTGGCAGATGACCTCCAAGTCCTCTACAGATTTCTGGCTTGCTTGGGTAGAAATCCTCTTCTGGTAGGAGGACTGCTTTCTGCTACATCTGAGTCACATATTTCTGCATTAAAATACATCATGTTTGCATAAGCTCATGCAATTTGTATTGTTCTGCACCAAAGACATCCTCTTCATCACTTAGTAGTTCCATCTTTACACCATCTTCAGACTTCAATAGGAATCATTTTGTACACCTTTTTGAGTTGGATTTGAATGAGCTGGGCCAAAAGCACCACCTATCAGTGACTCTTCACTTACAGTATCACTTCCCAAGACCTACTAGTTATCCAGTTTTTAATCCTTTTAATAAGATCCATGCGTATTTTTTTATCATTCTATGGCATGAACTAAAATGGCCTGAAGAAGTCAAATAAATTCCATAAACCCTTTTACCTGTGTTTAGTAAACTTGTAATCTTGCTGATAAAAGCTGTTATTATACCAAGTTGATCCATTTTCTATGTATTTAGACTCACTGATGCAAATTATACTATTCAATAGTTCTATAATTCTATACTAATTCCCCTTGAATTAGATCTTCCTAATTGAAAAGCTCAGGAATGGAGGTTTCACCAGCTCTCTGCGTATCTTGCTGCAGTGCCACACAACATTCCTGTTTTACTCTTGGTAATATTGGTACAGTGCCACCTTATTTCTAGGCGTATGAAACCTGTTTTCTCCAGCTTATCAAAGCCCCTCAGAATCTTTTCCTAACAGCTCTTTTTAGTGCTTTACAGGTTGGGGTTTTTGGGTGTGTTCAATCTAAATCACTGCCTTCAGGTTTCTTACACTTCTGCTACATTTGTAAAAAACTCCATAGTCCCTTTTGGGAAGAAAATATGTGTCATCACTGTCCAAACTTTACAACAGTCATATTTGTTAGCTGCAGCTGTTCCCTGTATCATTGCAAGATAATTATTTCACCAGTAGTACCAAAAAGTAATTGTCTAGAACTAGTTTTTGATATCCTTTGGTTTTACTCTGCTTAGAAAACCTGTCTTACTGCCCTTAAATCTCTTGTTTGCAGATCTTTGTGTGCTTTTGCTCGCCGTATCAATTTTATACAGTTGCAATCAATTAAATTACATTAATTATTGCTACTAGTTTCTCTCTTCCCCCCATAACTACATATACACAAATACATACAGAGACCAACATCTACATATTTAAATATTGCTTTATTTTCCCTCCAAACCACTGTTCTTTCTCAATTATGATATCTCAGCATCAATAAAAATATTCCTTTTCCTAACTATTCAATTTTTTCTGTTTGTGTTTCTCTCCCATCTCATTTAGCTCAAAGCTGAACTGTTTTCCACTTTGAAAACTGGCCATTTTAAACCTTCAGGTTTGTATATGAGCAGTTTGGACTTTATTCTGTTTGCCTGTAACAAATCACATTGAGTCACACTAGTTTCACTCTTAACTAATCAATAATTAATTTTCAGTTCTGTAGTTAGTAGTCTTGCTCTAGTGCAGAATACCAATAGGGAATTAATTTCCTCCAGAGGAAAGTGTTTTGGAAGGTCCATCCTGACCCCTTCTACCCCACTCTGCCTCCGTTCTGCCCACAGAGGTGTGTGCATCTCTTGTGGGGTCTCCTTCCATGTTAGCCTAGGCATGACCAGTGCTGGTCAGAGTAAAATATGTACCAGTCTTCTGGGATGCAGCTGACTGTTTTGGTCTTAATCCTGCAGTGCTTTGGAGTTGGACATGCTTTGGTGCCTTCAGGACCGGAGCAGCCAGCAATAAACCACCCTGGACAGTTTTTTTCCCATTTGCCAGCAGGTGACTGTCCCTGAAGTGTCTACAAGCACAGAGCACAGTCCATCTTCTGAAAGAAGGCACAGAGACACTGTGCTGGCTGGCTCCAGCTGTGTGCTTGGGTGCCTCCATCTAAGTGTTGTCCATCAGCGTGCAGGGACATCCACGTGGCCCACATCCTGATTCTTGCCTTGTTTCTGCTACCTGGCCATGTCTGGTGAGGAGATCACTCCAGCACTGGGAGCCTGCCTTAGTGATGGCCCCATCAGAGGCCTTTGTCCTCCCACATGTCCAGATACAAAGGTGAGATGCCAGGAGAGCAGCACCAGCATGATCCTCTTGGTCCTCCCCTTGCCAGAATGAGCCCTGGACCTGGGAGAACAGGTAGCTGACCCAAGAGCTGCTCTCTGAAGTACACATGCACATTGTTGGAGAAAAACGCAGCCAGCTCAGGCAACCTCAGCAGCTGCTTAATGAATTTTGACTCGTACTAATTTGCCAAACTTTTTGGATGAAATTGGCACTGGCTGATGCAGTTCTTTCACTTACACTGCTCAGTCTGGAACAAAATGAAAGGCAAGTGCTTTTGACTGAAACCTGGCATGAACCCCCAGCCACCAGCCTCAGCTCTCTGTCACATAGGATGCTGTCCAGCAGCGAGGCCAGTCTGCACATGGTCTGCACCTGGGTCAAGAATGCATGTTATTAAAGAAGGCAACTCCTTTGGCAACCACTTCATTCTTCAAGGTGGTAGCCCTTGGGCTTCTCAATGTCTCTAATTGCATCAAAGGGGCTGTTACATAGTGAACTGAAAGGTTGTCCTCTGCCCATGGAATCCTCCAAGCACCATCCCTTGGGTGAAGAGCTACAGACCTTCTACCAGCCCCTCCTCTACCAAGCTCTGCATCACCTCATCATGCACTCTGCCCAGCCCAGTCTTGTGTGCTCAGACCTCTCTTCAGCCCCAGAAAGAGCAGGAACAAGGGTACATGCACAGCGGGTATGTTCAACAGTGAAAAAACTGAAGTACAGAACAAGTAAGTTATTTCTTTTTCTAGAATTCACCTCTTCCCTTCAAGGACTTTAAAGCCACCTTCCTTTCAAACAGAAAAGGCCAGCTAAATCACAGGCACAAATGGTGCTTCAGCAGAGCTTTGCAGCTGGAGCCATTCACCATTACAGGGTCCCTCTGCTGAGTACCACGAAAGATCAAAGCAATCTCCCCAAGTGAAATGCAGTGAAATGTGTCAGTGTGCAAAGAGGAGAGTGAGCAGATGTATCAGAGACAGGACTGCTGGTCTCCAGAGCCAGGCTAGCTAGCTAGGCATGGTGCTTCATGAAACACACTTGTTCTTGCATTGAGTTTCCTGCCTGGCTTCGTTTGCTTAATTATTTGTTTTCACAGATAGCACTGGTTTGTGCAATCATTTTCTTTGAAAACGGAATTCAGCTCGTGTTATTTCACCTAACTGGGCTGATGTTGAGTAAAGCAAAAGTTGTTTTGCTGACAGCCCTGGTCCCCAGCCAGTGACATGTACCTGGGATGTTGCCTCAGAGAACAGTTGTCTTGTCCCAGTGTCAGGCGTGTCCTGGGGCCCCAGCACAGCACCACGCATGGCACTGGGAGACGTAAAAATGAAATTCTCCAAAACTAATGGCACACAACTCTAGCTGTAGCATGAAGATATTTTGGATGGGTAGGACGGGCTTTTTGCCATCCAAGCTTCAGGGTCATGAGCATTAAAAGGTAAAGTAATTTAAACATTTATTTAGTTCAGGGTAGAGAGGGTTTTTTGGGGCTTCTGCAACTTTTGAGTGTCTAAATGAGAAAGGAAGATGGAAAGAAATGGCACACTGCTGTTTCTAAAGGGTGAGGGAAACTTTATTCTAGCTGGCCTGCTTCTCTTGTATGTGCAAGCTGGTTGGCTCTGGACATGGGCTATCCACATATAAATGCATTTCTGTAAGAGCTGTTTTATGAGTCACTTTCAGGGAAAACAAACTGTTAGGTACCTCTTAGCAAGTGGTTTTGGAGCAAGGGCTATGGATTTTCCTTTGCTAGGGAAGTGGCTTGCTCTTTCATGACTGCTGCTGCCTCACATTGTAATGACAAGAGAGTACTGCCCTGTGCAGGTTTGGAGCACTAGCCTGATGGTCCTGTGCTGTCCTGCAACACAAGTACAGATGGATGCTTGTCCACCCACAACTTACCTCTTGTGAAATGTCCAGGAGGGGGAGGGGGTAAACCTACACTGGGTTTTCAGCTACCAGGACAGAGACAATATGTTAGACTCACTGGTGATTTACAAACTTATATCCCTTCTTCTGTCCACTGGCCTTTGAAAGAGTTAATATTGTGTATTTGGGAATACAGATAATACTGAAAAGCAACTTCTCTATCAAACTATAGATGTCAAAAGCTAAGCTCTTTGACCTATAGTTTAGTTCCAGAAAAAACACTTCTTTTCAAATGAGCAGAAAATAAGCTGAAAATGATGAAACTGATCATATATTTGAACTTAATTTTGTTGATGGATGGCATTTGTACGAGTAGCTGCCCCTATGGTTTTTGTTTCAAATCATCTGGGCTTTTAATATTGACCTTTCTGTGAATTGGTGACATCAGAAAAACTATTACCCAATTCAGATTTTGCCAATCTTCTTCAAAAGTAGTTTTATTTATGAATATCGCATTTTTAGGAAAGGAGGCCTTTCTGTCATCTCAGGCATTCCAAGCCTTGGCTACATTTTGTCCTACTGTTGTAAGTGAAGTTTTCCCAGAACTGACACTAGTGAATTGTTGTCTCAAGTTGAAGCTGTTTTGGACCAAAGTTCCTTCCTCCAAGATTTGGCCTCAGAACTCAGTTTTGAAAAGCTAAGAGGAAAAAAAGAATTTGGGAAATTATAATTAGCAAGGAGGAGGCTGATGAGTTTGGCCAAGGATGAGAAAGGTTCTCTCTCAGCTTCTCTTCTCAAGAAATGCTGTACACCCTGCATTTCAGTTCTAGAGCTGAGAAGTGCTCCCCCAGGAGACTGAGAGCTGGAGAATTTAGGAACCTTCTAACAGACTATTTGCCCTTATTTTGATCTTTAATTAGTTGGGGTATTGCCGAACCTTGTTTGGGGTGTGAAGGAGGGGTTCTGGGCAGACAGCCACCAAGGTGTGTGGGTATCTGTGGAGTCTAAAGACAGAAGGAATTTAAGAAAACTCCCCTGCTTTGACCAACCCAATGTGTTTTCCTGAAATTTCTCACTGAACTGTATTCAATATGCTCTACTTAAGATCCTCACAAAGCTGAAATACAATCTTGTGCAAACTGCAATTGAAAAGAGTTCTAAAATTTCCATTTATCCAAAACAATTTGTAGGGTCTGTTATTTTAAAAAAATTGCATGGTTTTGGAGTGTAGAGCCAGACACGAATATACCTCTGAGATGGAAGCCTTGCAACTGTATATATGGTTTGTGGTTTACATATCAGATAATAATCTAGCATAAGTATGAAGATATTAACTGGCATCCAGTTGCAGATTTGATTGGAGCATCCTTTGGCTGGGGTTTATAGCCCTCGCAATTGAGTGGGCAGGGTTTCCTGAAGAGACCAGGTCCCAAGTCATTCATGGAGGTGAAACTGGGCTGATCATGAGTTGCTTGTGGGAAAGGGGGTGGGAGGAGGAAATGATGCAGGGAGGTCTGCAGTCACCTGTGGGGAAGTGGTGTTTGGGGATGGGGAGATTCCCTACCTCAGACCCTAATTACTGGGGAAGAGGCACAGGTATTATTTTGGAACATATACACTTCATGTCCCTCTGGTACCCTGGGATGGGGAACTACAAATGGCAGCCAGTAGCTGCTCCCTGGCTTTTCACTCTAGGGAAGTTATACCTCCCACACCACCCCCTCCCCCCCCCACTCCACCTCACCCCTCATCTTTCATTGTAGAGGGGCTTTTGAGTCTCACCAAGCAGACGAGAGGAGGTTGGGTCAGCACTTGTTGGCACCAAGCTTGTGTGGCAGGCCTTCTGTGGCACACTTCCTGAAGGGAGGCAGGAGGGGCTTCTCCTGCCTTTGAAGGAGGAGGAGGCTTCTGGGTTTCTGCTGCAGTTTCTTCCTTCTAGGGGAGCACTGGTAAGTGAGTGGCCAGAGAAAAGACATGATTTGTGGCAAGGTGTGCTCATGATCCTGTCCCCATGTCCCCAGCATTTATTCTGACTGTCATATCTGTGGGCAGGAGGGAGTTTTTCCTGGATCAGATAAACACCACCAGTTGGGGTTTGCTACCTTTCTCTTTGGTGCTAGTTGTGGTGCTACTTGTGTGGGGCACTGCTTCAAACCACAGCCTGCCACTGCCAGGACTTTGGAGGGAGCCTTGCCCTCGTCTCTTTCTGTGGTGAGTTATATTTGTGGTATTTGACCTTTGCTACAGCTCTGAAGTGTGGTGAGAGGTGCTGGGGGGACTTTGAGGCCCATGGAATGCAGAATAGATGCTTTGTGGGTTCCTCTGGACTGAAGTCCCGTTTGCTTGTCTTTGCAGAGGACTGCATATGCAGAGGACTGTCCAGCTTCTGTGTCTCTGTTATTGTACTCATTTGGTGCCTCATTGAGGTCATTCTGATCTGATTGTTGAATAGATTTATTTATTGTTCAAGTCAATATTGCTAAATGCCACTTAATTTGCAGGGGAGGGATAAGCATACTTGAATTTAATTTTATTTTTGTTCGGTAGTTACCAAAATGTCGAAATCTGAGATCAAGCCGTATCTCCTTCAGCAAGAAACATGTGTCCAGCACCTGGGACAAACATCAAGTGATCAACCTCAGACAAAAGAACAGTTTTCCTGAAATTAGCCTTTGGTTCTTAGACCCATAGCCATGAATAACACCCACTCCTTATGCTCAGAATGTAAAATATGAGCTCCAGGACAAATGATAATAAATGAGCCCAAATGAATTTTCCCCTCCAGGAAATGATTTAATAAGTAAGGCTGCCCCATCAGATACTTCTCCAGGGAATGTGATGTAAGTGTAAGGTGAAGTACTATCACAATAACCGTGTGTGTATATTCCTACCAGATCTATTAGCCAGGGAAATATAAGTCGGGGTCTAGATGACTGTACCCTTAGGCTGACATTACATATAGTTTTGGCAGGAAGAGCTGTTTTGAGTTTCTTGATCTCTCTGTAGATGTTAAAACAATCCTGCTGACGGTTGAGGACCTGTCCTGTTACCTCCACTCACTCGTCACTGCCTCTGCTGCTTGCCGCAAAAGGGTGATTCAAAGATCCAGTCAGTGACAGGAAAACAGACAAATAGTAAGGAAACAGAAGCAACTCCTCATAACATGATGTGATTGTTGACTATGGGAAAGTATCCAGGGTACAAAATCAACCCAGAAGGACAGAATGAGTGATCATGCTGCACATTCATGAAGGACATTCTCTTTCCAGAAGGTGAAGATCTTTGGGAAACTCCTGAGTGACAGAGGTAAGTGAAACTGCCAGTGGGTGGTGCATGGGCATCTCTAATGCTTGCAGATCCGAGCAGCGTGCTGCCCTTACCCGTCACATGTATTCTATTTACATCACAGCAGAGGGAGCGTCGGCAAAGCATCTCAGAGGAGCAAACTTTTGTTATACCTACAGCTGCTCCCTTCCCTGTTGGTGCAACCGACACAAAAATATCACAATAATAAGACTCATGCAGTTAATTGATTCACCATTTTGCAACCACTGCAGCCAACTTGGCCATAGCTTGGTTACTGCATCTTGTGTCCCCGTGATTTCTTACAGGGAAAGAAACACCTGAAATACCTCAGGATGTTTAGGATCGGTTCACCTGGCTGCTTCTCTCAATAGTTCATTCCATTCTGGTCTTTCTTCCATATCTGCTAGAAGGCTGTACCAAGATGTTGATTTTTCTCGTGCTGTCCTCCATGCTCAGCACTGAGGGACTATATTTGAATCAGTGAGTGAGCTGTGTGTTAAGAAATAGCTCTGGCACTAAAATGCTTAAAATTACTCTTTGTTTCTCTGACTTCTCTCCTAATTTGGATTGTCCCCCCAGACTTGCCCACAGGATGGAATACTAAGAAAATATTGTTTTGTTTAATTTGTTTTTTGATGTCCACATTTCTCACATTTCCTGTTCCAATTTGAAAGTGGGTCTGAGCTCCTCCACTAACATTGCTCCGGCTGTTATTTTGGGGATCTGAGAGAGGGGATTAAAAATAAACGAAGTGCGGGTAATGCGTTTCTTGCCACAAGTTCTCTTAGGCAAGTCGGTAAAAAGTTACTGACATTCATCTCTTTTCAGGTTAAATAGAGGGATTAGATGAAGTGTTACTAACACAGGTCAAGCTATTAAAATATGGATGCCTAAATTTAGGCTCCTAATTTTGTATTTTGAGCCCCTAAATAAGGCTTGATCTTATGCCCTTTGAAGTCAATGCCAAAGCTTCCACTGAGTTCAATCTGAAAGATGAAGTCCTAAATTATGTTCAGGTTCTCAAAAGTTCTCAGCATCTCACAGCTCCAAAAAAGTCATCACCCTGCCTCTTTGCAAATCACGCGTCTTCCCTTAAGTGCCTAAACATGGGGCTTGTGCTTTTAGGGAGAGACAATGCTTTTTGGTATTCCATATTTAAAATCCTGCCTGTTGATGCTGTCTTTCTTCCTGTCTCGGGGGCCATGGACATGGGAATGATATCAAGGCTAATAAACAAGCGTAGCCGGGACACAGATTGATTTGCTTTTTTGGTGAGCAGTGCTTAGCATGAACACTGCAGATTCTATAGCAATGTCAGTATTTATTACAGTGTAAAGTTAACATGGAAGGCACATGAATGTCCTTGCTAGTGCCAGAATTCAGCAAGTACATGACCATTTGCACAAACTTCACATACACTGCTCGCCTGGTAACAGGATGTTGGCAGGTGGGAAGACCACAGGATCCAGATGAAACATAAAACGAGATGAGCAATCCTGTAGTGGTAATTTTAGAAGCTGGGTTCTGTACATTATTTACAGTACATTGTAGCTTTATGGGGATAAGGCTGCCCCTTGCCACTCGTGGATTTAATCTTTTCTATTAGGTTTCTGTGGGGGACTTTCTTCAGAGTAGCAGCTGGAGGGATTTTGTCTATCCAGAGGAATGTTAGAATTGGAAGTTATTTGCAGTAGAGCTACCTTCATTCATAGAATGCTCATCTAGCAGGAGGGGAAAAGGCACCTAAGACCTTCCACCAAATAAAAGGATTGAGTGAGTTAATCTGCTTGCTGCTGCTCTGAAGTGCAGAGGCCCGGCATAAAGACAGAGCTGTTCACAGTGAACTGGGACAGAGTCAGAAGCAGTTCCTGCCTCTGGGAACTTTAAATTGGCTTTACCTTCAGTTAATGAAATATCCCCTCTTTTTCCTGCGGGATCTTGAATTCTCCCTGTCTCTTGGAAGGCATTTTTGGCAATTGCATCCTGAATATGAGGAACTCCAGTTATTTTGGATGGGTATTTGTTTCTTCAGAAACCCTCTACAACAATTGGTTAAAAAAAATTATAGAAAAAGCAAAGGAAAAGGGATTATTTTGTAATCTTTGAACAACACCCACCACTCCGCTGTAGAAACGTGATCCTTGAGGAGAAAGGGTTTGTATTCTCCTTTAGGCTTTCGACTGTGCTGAATTCCTATCCCTGCCCAGATGGAAGGCTGTGGGTACAAGGGGTGTGGGGTGTGACCTGGAGCTGGGGCAGCGGAGGGGCCAGACGGGAGCTGCTCCTTGCTCAGGGAGACCTGCCACTCATCTCCCAGGCTTCCTCAGGATCAGTTTGACCTGGGCAACACCCCCACACAGTGCACCAAGGGGTGACACTAAATTTTTAAAAATAAAACAAAGGGAAGAACAGGTCTAAGATCTACCGAAAGCAAAGATTTTTTTTGGGGGGGGGGAGGGGTGGGGTTGTTTCATGTGTTTCTCTCAGCCAGCAGGTGCCTCTATAGAGCCAATGCTTTGCCTGTATCACTATGAGTCTGTGGCACAGCATTGGAATAAGCGCTTTTAAATTATAATATAGCCTTTTCTTTCTTCAGTGTCTTTTTCCCCTACCCCTTCCTCCAGCCCACGATGGGGATCTGCCAGTCTGGACTTCCACTCCATCTGCCACATAAGGTCCTTGGAGGATGGTAGCAGGAGAAAGATTTATGTATGTTGACACACGCATATTGTTACTATGTATGCCGTATGAAGAAATTTTCCTTGTGACAGGAACCAAGTAGCTCAGTTGGGGAATGCCCGCACCAAACTCAGTGAGACAAAGCTGCCTCTTTGCCCTTCAAATACCTTCCCAGAATGCAGAGTGGGGTTTGTCTGGCAAAACCTTCACCCCTTCAGTATGACACCCTTCTGCACACCAGGGCACCACTCAGCCAGCGCAGGCAGGCCCCTGAGCTACGGGAGAATAGCACTGGGTTAAGAGAAATAAAACCCACCTGAGGATAACGCTCCTTCAACCCTTTAACACATAGGTGCTAAAAAATCACTGTATCTGAAAAGCCAAGTCCTGGGGGGTGGTCAGATGATGGCTATGATTACATTTTGTCCCCCGCCGCCCCTCTCCCCAAATGGCTCTGCTGGACTTTGGAACAATTCCCACGGGCAAAGTGAATTTTGACCCGAACATGTATCCATCGGCATGGCAGAAAGCGCGGCGGGAAGGCAGGGCAGGGAGCTGGGTTCGAAATGCACGAGCCGCGGGGCTACTCCGCGGCCGGCTTGGAGGGCGGGGAGGAAGGCCGGGCCATCGCCGAGGAGGTGGGACTTCGCGGAGCGTCTCTCCCCGTGGCCGCTGCGATCAGTTGCAGAGTGCTGACGAGCGGCGGGCGGTGGGGCGGGCGCTGCGCGGAGAGCGGGCGCTGCGCGGAGCCGCCGCTGG